>PVHP010036368.1:0-17938 GCA_004024765.1 Zapus hudsonius | reverse complement strand
GAGGAGGAGGAGGAGGAGGAGGAGGAGGAAGAAGAAGAGGAAGAAAGAGAGAGAAAGAGAGAGAGGTAAGAGTAGAAGAGGGATTAGCTAGGAAGAAGGAATTCATCAGGAGGAGGACTGAGATGGCATCAAGAGGTAATGAAATGGGATTGTAATCAAAACACATTATATACACGAATAAAACTCCTTAAAAAGAAATCTTCCTGGTGTGGTGGTCCACGCTTTTAATCCCAGCACTTGGGGGGCACAGGTAGGTGGATCACCGTATATTCTCAGCCAGCCTGGGCTAGAGTGAGACCCTACCCCAACAAAACAAAACAAAACAAAACAAATTAAAAACCCCAGGAAAACCAAGTTCCAGATTTCTTATATTGCTGAGGGAGTGGTTACATCTTTATAATAAAATGCCATAAACTCTGTAACCCATAAACAATAGAAATCTACTCTTGGTTTGGAGGCTGAAAAGTCCAGGATCAAGGCAGTAAGAGGTTCTGTGTGTGGTGAAGGTAAACATTCATTGAGAGATGTCTTTTCACTGTAGCCTCACGATAGAAGGAAAGAGGATCTTTCTGAGATTTCTTTTATTATTATCCCAATTCATGGGGCCCTATCTTCATGACCAAAACACCTCCCAAACTTCACTTCCTAACAATGTCCCCTTAAGGGTTAGGATTTAAACATATGACTTTGAGTGGGAGACATAAGCATTCAATAAGAAGAGATTAAAAAAAATAAGGTCTGGGGAGATTGCTCAGTGGTTACAGGCACTTGCTTGCAAAGCCTGCTGGCCCTGATTCAATTTCCTGGTACCCACATAAAGCCAGATGCACAAAGTGGTACATGCAGCGTGTGTAGTGGCAAGAAGCCTTGGTGCACCCATACTCTCTGTCTCGCTTTCAAATAAATATAATAAAATATTTATAAAAATATCAATATTTGTGATAGAATAAAAGAAAGGGCTAAAACACCGGATATGAGCTGGGCAAGGTGGCACACACCTTTAATCCTAGCACTTGGGAGACAGAGATAGGAGGATCGCTGTGACTTCAAGGCCAGCCTGAGACTACATCATGAATTCCAGATCAGCCTGGGCTAGAGTGAGACCCTACCTCAAAAAACAAAAACAAAAACAAAAACAAACAAACAAAAAAAGGATTGGACAAAGAAAATTGGGGCTGGGGTGATGCTAAGTAGGTAAAACTTGCTATGCAAGTGTTAGGACCTGAGTTCAGGCCCTGAGCACACACATAAAAGCTGTGTGGTGGTCCGTGCCTGTAATATCAGCACTGGAGAGGTGGAGACAGGCAGATCAGCAGGGCAAGCTGACTAGCTAGACTAGTTGAATTATGAGCTGTGGGTTCAATGAGAAACCCTGTCTCAATAAATAAGATGGAAATAGACAGAGGGAGCTACCTGACATCAACCTCTGCCTCCCACACACATGTGAACATGAATACATGCGTGCAAAACACACACGCGCGCGCGCGCGCACGCACACACACACACACACACACACACACACACACACACACACAAAGAAAAAGAGAAAAGAAAATGAGTAGATACTATTAAGAGCCAAAGAGAAATTCAGGAAAAGGTTTTCTCAGGAGAAAGACATCAGGTATTATCTGTGTCCAAGGAGAGCTTCCAATCGGAACCTGCACCTCCTGAGCCGAACCAGACCTTCTCATCACACTCCTTCCACACGTACCTTCTGCTCACTACACTACCTTTGCCACACACACGCGTCCTGACATGTGATTTGTGGTGTGCTGTCTCTGAGGCTGGACCACAGCTCCCTCGCCCAGGCTCCACAGAGCCCTGGACATGGAGAGCGTGAGAAATCCCCTGTGACCCTCTGATGGAGTGAGTCCATGAGGTAGAGTCACGTTGCAACAGGTGAGGTTTAGGTCAGACATAAATGCTTCTTGTCAGGCACATGAAATACTAAAACAGCTGTGAGGGGGTGGCTGGGGTTCACCCCGTGTCAGGCTTCTGCACAGGCAGATTAACCCTTCAGCTGCAGCACAGTTGCAGGAGTGGGTTGAGCTAAGCCTCTGTGGGAACCTGAGGGCCACAAGGTCACCTTTCACAGAGGGTCTTTGCAAACATGCAGCATTTTAGAAACAAAAAAAAAAAATGGAGGTGTCACCATCCATGGGAATTATATGAACCTCAGAACAAATCCTAAAGGCAATCTATGATATATTGCCTTGATCTAAAAAAGAAAAAGTGTGTGTGTGTGTGTGTGTGTGTGTGTGTGTGTGTGTGTGAGAGAGAGAGAGAGAGAGAGAGAGAGAGAGGAGGGAGGGAGGGAGGGAGTTTAAATTCTGCAAAATGTTCCCTACTCAGACTTTTATGCAAGCTGTTCCCACCTGAAAAAGCAATATATCTTGAAATCACCTTTTTAAGGCAGGCAAAATCCAGAAGACATCCCCTCTCTAGAGGTAGTCATAGTGGGTCATAGAAATGTGCCTTTGAAGGGTGTGCCTGTGCCTGGTCCCTTCTTGATCGCCTCTTCTGTTTGCTGCTTTCTGTCCTCCATGAGGAAAGTGACCTCTGCTGCCTGCTTCTGTCACCGTGTTTTCTGCCTCGCTAAAACCAGGAATCAGCAGTCAAGGACTGTAGACTGAAACCTCTGAAATCATGAGCCAAAACACATCTTTCCTGCCTTAAGTTGTACCTATCTGTCAGGCACAGTTATTATAAAGCTAACATGGGGAATATGAATAGAGAGGGAGGAGAAAGGAAGCACACTGTTTATTTATTAGCACTGAAAGTGTAAAGAAGGGGAAGGTGAGACTGGCTGTTGTTTGTCCGTCTTGACCTAGAACTGTGGTTGAACTGCATGTTTTATGAAGTGAACACACGGTACAAGTGAACACAGGCTCTTATGCTACTCTGCACAGTGAACTCTGATATTTTCTGTTCCACTTTTCTTCTTTTTCAAGAATGCTGGTTATATCCTGTGACAGAGTGGGTGGTGGCTGTCACTTTGGGAAACATTGCTGCAAGCAGCCTTAGAATGTTCAGTTAATGATTAATTGGGTTCAGGCTGCCTCCTGCCATGGGAGTTGCTAGAACATCTCAGGGCCAGCGTCTTTGCAGAGAGTGTGCTTGAACGGCCTGGAGCAGGTGTTCTCCAGTCAAGCTAAGTAAGCCTGTGTTTCCCAGCACCTTAGGTAAGGGGTCCAGACACCCAGTGAGCAGAGTGTCACCTCATCCAAGTCCTTTAGCCTCACGAGATGTCACATTTCTACCTACAAAATAGAAATTCAGCCAGACCTCATTGATTCTGACTCTGTAACAGGATGGGGTTTGCTATCATTTAGTAAGAGGTAATTACAAGTGCTCATCTGAGAAATATGAATTCCTAAGTGGTCGAAATCTTCCTGTTGCCCTCTGAAATGCTAGTTGAGGTCATAGCATTGAGACAATGAAGATCCTCTACACCGCACCCCTACACTTACCCTCTCTCTGTCAGACAGACACTCTGGATAAAAATAAAATATAAATAGAGTGGCCATTGCCTTGGGTTATTTAGAGAATGGCTGCTTGGCCTCAGCTACCAGTTCCACCTCCATGAAAGAGCAGGGCGGAAGTCTTATTAATAAGAACAAATTCTTCCTTCTCTTTTTTCTTTCTTTCTGCTTCCTTTCTCTCTTCTCTCCTTCCTTCCCCTCTCTTTCTTTCTTCTTTTCTTTATTTCTCTCTTTCTCTTCCTCTCTCTCTTTCTTTTCTTTTATTTTCTTTTCTCCTTCCTTTCTTTCTGACTCCCTCCCACTCTCTCTTTCTATCTCTTTCTTTTTTTAAATATTTTATTTATTCATTTTCAAGTAGAGAGATAGAGAGATAGAGATAGAGAGAGAGAGAGAGAGAGAGAGAGAGAGAGAGAGAGAACACATCAGGGCCACCACCTTGTGGGTCTGGTTTATGTGGGTCCTGGGGAATTGAACCAGGGGCCTTAGGCACAAGAAGCAAGTGCCTTAACCGCTGAGCCATCTCTCCAGCCCTATCTCTTTCTTTTTTAAAAAATATTTTTATTTGAAAGGAAAGAGAGGAGAGAGAGGAGAGAGAGAGAGAGAGAGAGAGAGAGAGAGAGGTGCACTGGAGCCTCCAGCCACTGCAAACCAACTCCAGATGCTTGAACCACATTGTGCATCTGGCATTACACAGGTACTGGGTAATCAAATTCTGGTCATTAGGCTTTGCAAGCAAGTGCCTTAAGTCCCGAGCCATCTCTCTAGCCCTCTTACTTTTCTTTTCTTTCTTCCTTTCTCTCTCTCCCTTTGTACCTTCTTTTCTTCCTTCCTTCTTTCCTTCCTTCCTTCCTTCCTTCCTTCCTTTCTTTCTTTCTTTCTTTCTTTCTTTCTTTCTTTCTTTCTTTCTTTCTTTCTTTCTTTCTTTCTTTCTTTCTTTCTTTCTTCTTTCTTTCTTCTTTCACAGTCAGCTCCTTGTTGTTGGCCAAACCCCCAACCAGAAGCAGCTTGGGGGAGGAGGGGAAGGAAAGGGTTTATTTCAGGCTTACAGTCTCAAGGGAAGCTCCATGATGGCAAGGGAAAGCATTTCATAAGCAGAGGCTGGACATCACTTCTGCCACAGCAGGTGGAAAATAGAAGCAGAACAGTGAGCTGAGTTCTGGCAAGGGGGAGCTGGCTAAAACACCCCAAACCCATCCTCAACAACACACCTCCTCCAGCAAGGCTCTACTCCAAATTGCCACTAGTTGGGTACCAAGCATTCAGGACACATGATTTTATGGGGGAAATCTGATATATGCCACCACACTTTGCCTAATGTGGCCAGTAGCCAGCTGTCTCAAACTACTATGCCTCTTATGCAGCGATGGACTCTAAACCTGGAACAGTAAGCTGAAATAAACCCTTTTCCCCTTAAATTGATTTTAAAAAATGTTTTATTTATGAGAGAGAGAGAGAGAGAGAGAGAGAGAGAATGGGCACACCAGGGCCTCTTGGCACTGCACACTCCAGATACAAGTGCCACATTGTGGGTCTGGCTTCATGTGGGTACTGGAGAATCAAAAAGGGGTTTGCAGGGATTGCACGTAAGCACCTTTAACTGCTGAGCCATCTCCTTAGCCCTTAAACTTATTTTTGTCAGGTATTTTGTCCCAGCAACAAGAGGTTGATTAAAACACTTTACTAATGGATCCATTTCCTCAACTCAAACTCTTTCACCAATACAGGATTATAAAGTGAGCTAAGAAAAACATACGTAGTCTGTGTAGCTGTGAGTGATGGCAAGTTAGTGGGAATGAGGGGTTTGCACCCTTTGCCGGTAGAAGCTGACCCTGAGTAAAGGAGTCAGCCTCACCATTGCTCTGGGGCTGGAGTAGACATGAGGTCTTCACACTCACAAATATGTACCTCGTCCCTCACAAGGATTTTGCTAGTCTTGGTACTTAAAAACTAATTGTGGGCTGTGGTGGTTTGAATGTATGGCCACATAGACTCAGACATCTTTGATTAAGATTAAGCTTCCTATTGAAGTCTCAGCAGTTGGCTGGTGGAGGTGTCACTGGGAGCGGAGCTCCAAGGTGTATAAAGAGCCAGTTTGAGCACTGGATGTTTATGTTTACTGGTTGTTGATGATGTCTTTATGCTATGGATCTATGGAAGTGAGACAGCTTCTTCCCCATTGATGGTGTTTTTACTGGAATCTGTTAGCACAAAATCAACCCTTTCCTCCCATAAGCTGCTTCTGGTGGGATGTTTTACCCAGCAATGAGAAGGTAACTGAAACATGGGCCAAACAAATGATGAGAGACACATTGGACTAGGCCCTTCCTGAGAGGTTTGTGCCAGGGCAGTTGACTAGAGCCTGAAAGTCCACTGTCCTCTACACTGTAACCCTCTGCAATGTCACCAGCTTCTTAGTGTGAGCTATGTGTGCACCTGCTGTGCTACGGGGTGTTGGAGCTGCTGGCCAAGGTCTGGGCCAATGCGTGCTGTCTCTTCCTTGGCAAGTTCTGGTGTGGACTCTGAGAGAGAGTCCCCTGGAATCTTCCAGCGCTAAGGGATGACAGACTGGAGAGAAGCCCTGCCCTCTGCCAACACCTGGGTCTGTCTGCAAAGGCACTCAGGAAAAGGACAAAAGAGTGCAGCAACACCTGGATTTTCAGTGGTGAGGCGAGGAGAAAACCACTGCGATCAGCTCTCAGTTATATGGCTATCAGGCTGATTTTCACTTCTGTTCTGCTGTAATTATCTGCAGGCAGCCATTCATCTCCTGCCTTAAAGACATAAAGACTTCCAAAATCTCTTTCATAGCTTTTCCAAGTGCTGAAGTTTTTTGTTTGTGTACTTCCCTGAATGTTGTCTATACTTTCAGAAAATTAGACCTTATTTAAATCCCCACACCTAGTTCATTGTGTGGGTTAGACATGCTATTTGACACATAGGTGAGAGGCAAGCTGATATCTTTGTGCTTGTGTTCGTCAGGTCCATGCTGCTGTCTGGAGAACAGCCATGGGACCGGGGCTATGCTTTCTACATGTACACACAACAAGAGCTAGCACCTATAGGTAACTAGGAACAGAAGCAGCTCACCTGGGACTAGAATCATGCAATTAACAAGGAACTGAAAGAAGCAGAACAGAAGTGAAACTCAGCCTGTATTTTTTTCATTTTTAGATTGCAGGCTATAATATTTATCTATTTACTTCTGTATTTTGTCCTTAACATTAGCATAGCAAGTAGTGGGTTTCATTATGGCATTTTCACACTTGGTTTTGGCTGCTCCTCCTTTCCCACTCCCCCCTCAGCCCCACAACGTGCCTTTTGCTGGTCCCCTTCCTCCTCCCAGTAACCCCGTAAGTTTTCATGTCACCCGTGTTCTATCACCTTCTTCCTTCCTCCCCATAAAACTCTTCCTTAAGATCTTCCCCCCACACAGAAATAAACCAGAAAAAAAGATCTTTTTTCCCTCTCTCATGGTCCTCTTTCTAGTTTCATTATCACATCCCAACACATATATGCAAACATACATAAAAATTAAAATCTAGGGTCTGCCTATGAGAGAAAACAGATGGCATTTGTCTGTTGAGAATGAGTTATTTTGTTAAGATAATAATTTCCAATTTCATTCATTTTCCTGCAAATATCATAATTTTATTTTTCTTTCTTTTTTATTGTCCATAATGAGTTACAATATTTAGTGGGCAAACAATGAGTTGTTATCCCCAATTCCCCGCTGCCCTCCCCTCCCCAATCCTCTGGATAACCTCCTCCATGGGTCGTCTGGATCAGTCCTTGTGACAGGGGACCATGGATATTGTGCATATGTACCTACTACATTTTATTATTCATTCACCTGTTGATAGACATCTAGGCTCTCTTAGTATTTTTAAACTATACTTAGCAAATGTGGAAACTAAGATAGTCAGGATTTAGAATTCAGGATCATTACTTTACAGTTTGTATGGGTTCCCTCTTAAATTGTCACAACAATCTGTTTTTGAGGTAGAAAAGGGTTGACAGAAGTTAGAAGCTCAGGGTTGCCTTACCTCTGTCCCCAGAGACAGGCACGGAGGCCAAGACAAGGCAGACCTCACTTTGGTAGCATAAGGCTTTTGTCCTGAACACCAGGAACCAGGCTGTGTGGAGGCAGCAATGTGAGAAATGGGCCAACACTCTTTCTTGCTGGGTTCTTGTGTTTAATTCTTAGCCTTAAATCCAAGGAGAAGCTGATTGAAACAATAATAATTCCAGGATAAGCAAAGAGAAGAAAATTCTTTCTGAGCCTAGGCCGACAAGACAGGCTGATTTCACTTCATCGAGGGCAATAGGCCAGGACTTGTGTTGGGTTACTGGCCAGGAGGGATTTGAAAATCACAAAGGTCACAGTTCTTCTAGCATCCCTGGTCCAGTAATTTAACCTTGACTCATCCCTTCCAACCCTCACCTTCCCTAGGGAATAGAAGGGAAGGGAGCAGGAAGAGGGGAGGATGAATGATACTTTAGAGGAGAATTGGCCACGGCTCAGAAAGGGAAGTGGCTCATCCCAAGCCCTGTAGGGTGGGCACAGCTGGACCACAAAGTCAGGTCTCACTGAAACCCAATGTAACAGTTGTATCCATTCTGGCCTACGGAAATCCATTTCCCGTTCTCCCATTCCCTACTTCTGGTGGAGACTGGACACATTTTCCAGTTCTGTTTATTGGCTTGCCAATGTCATGAGTTCATGACGCCCGATCATTGCCACGGGTGAGCTGTACATTGGGAGGAAGGGAAGGCAGATGAGCATGCAGTGAGTACAGGGGAGTTCCAGGATCTGTTACAGGAAGGAAGATTTGGAAGAGCTAAGTAGGCAAAACTGTTTGCTTGGTGACCGTGATGTTAAGTTTCACTGTTAACCTGACTGGATTTGGAATCTCCTAGGAGACCTTTGGGTATAGCAGTGAGGGTGTTTCCAGAGAGGTTTAACTGAGGAGGAAAGACTCACCCTGAAAGTGGGGAGCACCATCCCACCCTGAATTTAAAGGGGAGGGATGTGTGGGAAAGGAAGTGGTCAACTGAGCACCAGCTTTCATCTCTCTGCTTCCTGACTGTGGACACAATGTGTCCAACCATCCCATACGCTCATGCTCTGCCTTCCCCACCTCAAACCATGAACAAAATTAACCTTTCCTTTCTTAACTTGCTTTTGTCAGGCATTTTGTCAGAGCAATGAGAAAAAATCGCTAATACAGTGATTATAAAATGTATGTAATCAGAGTACAACAGTCTGAAGCATAGAGATAGAAATATAGGCCATTTTAGTACAGAATCTGGTATATAAAGAGTAGATGAAAATAGGAAGCCACAACACAATTTGGATAAGAAAAAAATAATTTATGGAGTTAACTCTCTTTTCCTTTCTCCCATTTCTGTAGGAATGAGAGAGACAAACAGACTTTAGGTACCAGAATAATTTTGGAAGTTATTTGTTCAAAACAATCCTATACCATGGTAGGATTAAACAGAAGGTCAAAGGCAGCTTTCAATCAATCACAGGTTAATTTACCAGTCCATTTAAAATATTTTTATTTATTCATTCATTCATTTAGAGAATGAAAATGGGCATGCCAGAGCCTCTTGCATCTCTCCAGTTAACCCCCACCCTGTTTTATATTCAAGGTAAAGTCTCACGCTAGCCCAGGCTGACCTGGAATTCACTATGTAGTCCCAGAGATGAACGCTGGTGCTCAGTTCACTTCTTCCTTCACTACGGCCTCGATCTCACTGCTAAGACACTGTCTGTTTTGCTGGCTTGCCTAACACTTCTGGCTTCTAGAAGGAATTATTGTCATCCTTCCATGACTGGCATTCTGTACTGTGCATCCTCACTGACTGTCAGTGACCTACGTGCTGTTTGTACCTCCTTTCCCTTCTCTTCCTCCCTCTCCTTCCCCTCTTCCCCCTCTTTCCTCTCCTCCTCCCCCTCTTCCTCCTCCTCCCTCTCTTCCCTCCTCTTCCTTCGCTTCTTTCATTCCTTTTGAAATAGGATCTTACTCTTGTAGTCCAGGCTGGCCTAGACTTTGCTATGCAGACATTCTGGCCTTGAACTGACAGCAATCTGCCCACCTCAACCTTCTGCGTACTGGAATGACAGGCACGAGCCACTACGTCCCACACTTTAACAGTGTCTTTTCTTCCTGTCAGAGGAATCATCCTTTCTTCATGAAGCCTTTTCAAAACCTCTACCTGGTCTGTGTGGTGGCCCCCACCTTTAATCCCAGCACTCAGGAGGTTGAGGAAGGAGGATTGCCATGAGTTCGAGGCCAGCCTGGAGCTGCAGAATGAGTTTCTGGACAGCCTGGGCTAGAGTGACACTCTACCTCACCCCCCCCCACCAAAAAAAATAGAAAAAGAAACACAAACAAAAAACCTCTGCTTGGATCGGGGAATTGGGGATAACAACTCATTGTTTGCCCACTAAATGTTGTAACTCATTATGGACAATAAAAAAAAAAAAAGGAAAAGAAAAAAAAAAACCCTCTGCTTGGATGTGTTTTCCTGTCTCTGGTCTCCTACTCCCCAGTTACAAACTTCAATTATCATTCTTTTAAAATTTTTTTTAATAGTCATTTATTTGCAAGCACGTGGTGTGTATGTGAGTGTGAGGGCATGCCAGGGTCTCTTGCTGATGTACACGAACACCAGATACTTTTGCCACCTTTTTTGCATCTGTTTTGTATGAGTGCTGGGGAACGTTAGCCAGCAGGCTTTGCAAGCAAGTGCATTTAACACTGAGCCATCTCCCCAGATCCCACTCTTGTCACTCATTCTTTTTTAAAAAATATTTTTAATTTTTAATTTGCAAGCAGAAACATAGACATAGGAGGGAGACAGAGAGAATGGGCACACCAGGGCCTCCAGCCACTGCAAACAAACTCCAGATGCATGCACCACTTTGTGCATCTGGCTTACCAGGGTACTGGGAAATCGAACTCAGGTCGTTAGGCTGTGGAAGCAAGCACCTTAACTGCTGAGCAATCCCTTCAGCCTCCCCCCTTTCTTCCTTAAAGTTTGAGTAACTGTCTCCACTAGATTTGTAAACCACTTGAAGACAGGCTGAGGTGAGGCATTTCATCTCTGCAGATCCAGCCAGTTTCAGGCTCCTGGTAGATCTCAGAACAACCTGTGAGTTGTGTGTGAAGTTACCTTTCATCCCCCTACCAGGCTCCCACTTTCCAAGGATAGGGGGAATCTCCTGTCGCTTGCTACCACATGCAAAGTTTTATAGCCAGTTCTCTCATAAATGTCAGCTTTCTCTCTATTTATAGGCATGGGTTAGTATGTTGTCTGTAAGGCAGAAATTTCCTTTGTGGGAATCAGAGCGTTCCTAAGTTCTGCAAATCAATTAACAGCCAAGAATTATTTTTATTTATTTTCAAGCAGAGAGAGACAGAGAGACTGAGCAACCATTGCAAAGGAACTCGATACATGTGCACTTTGTGCATCCGGTACTGGGGACTCAAACCTAGGTCGTTAGGCTTTGCAGGCCTGTGCCTTAACAGCTGAGCCGTCTCTCTAGCCCGCAAACAGCTTTTTGAAATGAGCAGATTAAAATAGTGTCTTCCATTAGCCTGGCTTTGGAAGGATTCGCGAGACAGAGATATGAAAGGAATAGAGATAGTCGATTTCTCCCTGACCGTCCTGCCCGCCCGCCCCTCTCTCCCCTCCCCCTCCCCCTCCCTCCCTCCCTCCCTCCGGGACGCGATCTTTGCGCGTGGGCCCGCCACACGCCTCCCAGCAGCCGGCGGCTCCGACTAATTAGCGCGTGCACGTGGTGGGAATTGGAAACCCAGCTCCGACAATCGGAGCGTGGGAACCGGGGCCGCGGGCAGTCCCCGCGCCCCTCCCCCGGCGGGCCAGCCAGGGAGGAGAGGACAGTCATCAGACACCATCCGTGCGACCCTTTAGGGGCCTGACACCTTGGGCGCTCAGGGTCCCTCGGTGGGGTCCAGGGAGTCAGCACACTGTCGGTGTATCGCAATATAATATTGCAGAGAGGAGAGACCCCCCCCCAGGAAAGTCTGAAGCCCCTGCCTCACCAGGAGACTGGGGGCTCCAACCTAACCTGAGTGTCCTCCCCGCCTCAATGCCTCTGTCCTGGGCTCCCCTCAGCTGGCTGCAAGTGGCCACAGGCCCAGGCTCCTGGTAAGTGTCCTTGGCCAAGGTGACCCTGAGGAAACTTCACCAGAAGTTTCCCAGCACATGATGTTATGTGACTTAGAAAAACAAACAAACCCAATTAAAGAACAACTAGAGGGCTGGACAGAGGGCTCAGCAGTCAAGGCGCTTGCCTGCAAAGGCTGAGGACCTGGGTTCGATTCCTCAGTGCCCACGCCAGATGCGCAAGTGGTGCATGCATCTAGGGTTTGTTTGCCTCAGCTGAAGGCCCTGGCGTGCCCATTCTATCTCATCTGTCTCTCTTTGTTTGCAAGTAAATAAAAATATTTTTTTAAAAAAGGAACAACTGGATATTTCCAATGGCACTGTTTTTATTCATTCATTTGTGTGTGTGTGTGTGTGGTACTGGGGATGGGAGCTAGGGCCTCATACAGGGTAGACCAATGCTTTTTCAGCAAGCTATAGCCCCAGCCCAATTAGATTTGTTATAGTTACAGATACACAATCACCACAGTTGATTTTAGAATACTTATTTTTATTTTAGAATATTTTTATTTTTTCAAAAATGAAAACCTGGGTCAGACATGGGGGCACATGTCTTCAAACCCAGCACTTGGGAGGCTAAGGGAGGAGGATCATTGTGAGTTTGAGGCCAGCCTGGGCTGAAGTAAAGCCTTGCTTCAAAACAACAACAACAACAACAAAGCTGGCTGGAGATATAGCTCACTGACAGTGTGCAAGTGTGTGCAAGGCCCTGGACTCAATCCTCAGGACCATAGAACCAACACAAAAGCCCACCTGGTACCTAAAAGTGACCTTCTCCAGCCTCCCACCCCCAGCTCTAAGCAAGCACTGTCTACTTTCGGGGTCTTACACACTGGCCTATTCCAGACATTTGATCTGAATGGAACAGTGTGTGTCATCTTTGTGGCTGGTTTCTTTCACTTAGTGTGGTTTTCAAGGTTCATCCAGATTGGACCATAAAACACACTTGATTTTCTTTTTCTCTGTGAGCTTCAGCGAGGTGTCCAGTCTCTGCTCCTCACAGGACTGAGGTTCCATGTAGATGCCTGTGGTCATGGTCATGTGCAGTTGTTGAAGTGGGTTCCGAGTCATCTCTCGGGCTTCCTTAGGTCTTCATTCTTGCACAGGAAGTGCTCTCAGCCATGGCACCATCTCTTGAGCCCAGCCCTTGCTTTCTTATTCCTGAATAATATTCCACTGTAGGGATATAATCTCATTCTGTTGAAGGACATTGGAATTGTTCCCACTGCTTGGCTCTTATGAACAATGCCCTGAAAATTCACATGCAAGGCTTTGTGAGAACATGTTTTCATTTCTACTGAGCAGATGCCTAGGAGCAGAAGTGTTCACGTGATAGTAAATTTATGCTTAGCTTTTAAGGAAACTTCCAGATTGGTTCTAAATTCCGGATCATATTTTTTTTCAGAGTTTATAGCTCTTTTTATTTTTTTTTTATTGTCCATAATGAGTTACATTATTTAGTGGGCAAACAATGAGTTGTTATCCCCAATTCCCCGATGCCCCCCCTTCCCCCATCCCCAATCAGCTGGATATCCTCCTCCATGGGTCATCTGGATTAGTCCTTGTGACAGGGGACCATGGATAGCCTAGTATTCAGCCAGGTTCTCCTGGCCCTAGTATGTTGTTACTGAGGGGTGACATGCCTCTGGATAGTCTCCCCCACCACGGTTCTCACAATCTTTCCGCCCCCTCTTCCTCTCAGTTCCCTGAGTTGTGGTGGGTGAGTATTAAGGCTGCTTTAATGTTGTGAGCTTAGGGGTCTTTGTGTCGAAAATTGTTGTTTGCTGTCACCCTGGCTTATCCTGTGTTGATTGAATGGCTGTGCCTGTGGGTCCCTTGTTCATCCCGTCATTCTCTGCGGGGTTCCATATGGATCCTCCACGATATGACTGTGGTGGCTCCTCTCTTGCCAGGATCTCAGCTATCGGCCTACAGTCAGTTGGTAGGGTTAGATGGGCCCCAGCTCTCTCGCTGCATCCTGAAAAATACAAACACAATCTCCATTGGAGAGTGAGATCAGTGTAGGTTAACAAATATACACAATTCTGGATTACCTAGATTCTATTTTTAGTAGCCTCCCCATCAATCACTCCCATAGTACATCTTGTCTTGGGAGCCCAAGAGTACAGGATCCAGTGCCTATCGCCCTGAATCCCAAGTTCCAGACAAGGACTCCCCCTCACTAAGTGGAAAATTTGGCCGAATTTGAAAGCTGTTGATTGTCTCCCCCAGGCTCTTCCATTACACAAGTGCTCCTTTCTTGGTTCGCTGTTCCCTCCCAGGAGGAGGTGTGGTCAGCCTACTCATGGCCGCAGATTGTGTTTCATGTCAGTGGTCTCTGTTTACTGCAGCTGTTGTTGATCAGTTTCCCCTGAAAACTGGGAGCCTTTGCAGTGCCTTCCAGCACTACACTATCTGCCTTCTGGGGGCTGGATACCATTCCAGACCTTGAAGGGAAGGCAGCCAGCTTGGGCCTGGGGTGGCGGGAAGGCAGGCAGCTCAAACCACTGGAGCAGGTCCTGCCGGCTGGGCTGTTGTACTCACTGCCTCCGGCGCGCCCTTATGTTCGATGCGGGTTCTAATCAGTAGAATCTGTTGCTGGAAAGTGTCCGAAGTCGAGGTCCTGGCTATTGCTTGCATCCATGGCCTGGATCACAGCTAAAAACCCTAACCTCTGTTCCCCTGGGGACATCACGTGGCTTCTAGTCTGCCATCATGAACCCCTCCCAATCATATTGCATAAGACTTTTTCCCTTAATCCTCACCAACACTGGCTATTACTTAACTTTTTGGTTCTTTAGTTGTAGTCCCTCCATAACCACTAATATGTTGTGAATCTTGAACTCTAATATGAAAAGATTGCATAAGCTCTAAACTCCTTTCCAGTGTTAAATTTCTGAGGTCTTTCTGGGGATACGAACTGTCCTTTGCATAGTATATTCTAGAATGGTCATGAATTGTAACTTATTACATCAACTGCTAAAGTACAATGGTTTCATTCTTTTCAGGGGAAATTGAAGCAAGAAAGCAATTACTTACAAACACATATCTAACTGATACCACAGAGCTAGACAAGAATGCCCCGTTTAAGGACTGACTCCATCTGATACTGCACCATCCCTCCCCCAAACCCAAGCTTTTATTGTCTGAAGCAGACAAGTTATTCCCATGCTATGTGATTAAATATGACTCTGTATATTCAAAAACATCAACTGGCAATAAAGTGTTACTCTAGGTTATGCTGTCCAAACCCAAAGTTATTTAACTGGATCCAGGGTGTTTGATCGGGTTTCAAGTTAATTTAGCTAGAAGTAAAATTCTCATTTATAGAAAACTGTCTTCTTAATAGCAGTTATAATGTTTCTAGTTACATCACTGGCTGTAGACTCCCAAAGGAGTGGGTTCCTCTGCTAAAGTAAGACAATTCAGACAGTATGTTGTATTTATAGCAATGAAAGGGGAGGGAATGAACCTCTCTTGGCTTAACATAGTTATTTCTCAAATTCAAAAATGACTATCATTTTCTTATGGTTTTTTAAAAAAATATTTATGAGAGAGAGAGAGAGAGAGAGAGAGAGAGAGAGAGAGAGAGAGAGAAGACAGAATGGCCACACCAAGGTTTCCTATGATTGCAACTGAACTCCAAATGCATGCGCCACTCTGTGCATCTGGCTTTATGTGGGTCCTGAGGAATTGAACCTAGGTCATCAGGCTTTGCAAGCAAGCACCTTTAACCATTAAGTCATCTCTCCAGCCCAGATTTTAAGTTTTATTTTTCAATGCAGTTTTTTTCTTCAACAAAATTATCACTGTGTACAATGATTAAGGTCCAGTCCTGGTGGAAGTTCACACTAAACTCAAAAGAGATGCAGGCCCTGCACATGAGGCGCTCACCGTGGCCTCCCTCTGCTCGGGTGTGCGGTCCCTGTGCTTGGGTGTGCAGTGATGATCAGTGTTGGCTGCATGTTAGAATCACAAGAAGATTTTCCACCTTTTCCAAGCACAAGCCTTGGCATTGCCTGGAATACAGTCAACTTCGGTATTTTCCACCAGATCTCCAACAGATTCCAAGTGCAGCCAGGGTTGATGTGGGTCTTCACCAGTGGTTTTGCGGGTGCAGTTCAAGGACCAATGGGATCACCTGGGAACTTGACCAAAATGAAAATTCTTGAGCCTCACAGTCTGTGTTCCCACAAGTCATCCAGGTAGTGCTTATGGGTGCTAAGGTTTCAGAACTACTGATCTCCAGTAGAAGTTCTCCATTTCAACTGGAGTCACCCAAGAACTTCAGAAATACTGATGCCTGGGCTCTGTCCTCAAAGATTGTGATTTTCATTGTGATGTGGCCTAAAAATTGAGTTTGTTCTTTTAAAAAGCTCCTCAGATGCTTATACTAAGTGATCCAGCTGCAAACCATACAGGTAACCAGAAATTCCTAAAATGTGTTCTCAAACAAGTAGCATCACTGTTGTAGTTAGCTTCTCGTTGCTGTGACAAAAAAATCCAGCCAGAAGCAGCTTGTAGAAAAGGGTTTACTTGGGCTTACAGACTTGAGGGGAAGCTCTGTGATGGCAGGGAAAATAATGGCATGGGCAGAGATTGGACATAACCTCCTGGCCAACATTAGGTAGAAAACAGCAGCAGGAGAATGTGCCAAACACTGGCCAGGGGAAGCTATAACCCCCATAAATCTGCCCCCAACAACACATCTCCAACAAGGTTCTAATTCCCAGGTTGCCATTAGCTGGGGACCAAGCATTCAGAACACATAAGTTTATGGGGGAAACCTGAATCAAACCACCACAAGCACCATCCAGGAACTTGTTTGAAAAGGTTTTGAGCTCAAGCTAGGTTGACACCTGGGCATGTGTGTGAATTTGTATTTTACTTTTCATGCGTGTGATTTTAGTGCTCAGTGTTTGAGAACCACTGGCCTAAAACAGCATGACACTAGGTGCCAATATTGGGCTATGTATGTATAAAATCTTTTAAATGTGTATGTATGTATGTATTTATGGTATTTGGGTAGATCATGGTTTATTACAAAACTGGACTACAGGCCTTGGAGAAACATAGTTTCTCTGCTTATATAATGAATGCACGTTATTAAATTCTATTATTACCACTGTAATGTGTACTTTGTTTTTAATTTTTTTGCCTTTGTAAGATTTGAAAGATGGCCCCATCTATGCTTTTATCTTTTATTTGTTGATTTTTATTTGGCATTCAGAGGCCTGAACATTTCATTTGACATAAAACAATGGTTTTCTTTATGCTCTATGGAGCCCTTCCCATGGGAAAATTGTCTTTTTCAAGAGTGCATGGTTTCTCAAGATATGCAGCAATTTTCTTGGACATCAAGTTCTTGCTACCACAAACACTATCTTCAAATTCAAATAGCTTAATTTAGGAATTTAATGCACACCCCAAATTCACTAGAAGATGACAAAGTTCTTATCATTTCAAAACACCTGGCTGATTTCCAAGCTACACGGCTGAGTATGTGCATCTCATCACGATCTTCTGACAGACTGGAAGGCATTTGCTTCTTCTTCGGCTACCCCCTGTTCAAAAGTCAGACTTTACCAGCGAAGTCAAATGGCTTTCTAGAACGGTGGTTCTCAGCCTTCCCTTCCATGAGATGCATGCTAAAAGTTGACAGCCACTGTCTTAGAGCAAGACAAAAAAATAATTTTTTGTTTTTGTTTTTCAAGGTAGGATCTCGCTATACCCAGGCTGATCTGGAATTCACTATGTAGTCTCAGGGTGACCTCAAACTCATGGTAACCCTCCTACCTCTGCCTCCTGATTGCTGGGATTAAAGGCGTGTACCACGGTGCCTGGCCTTAGAAGTAATTTTTGATTCACTATTACTTCCTGCCAAGAACAGGCTAACTCTTTCCCAATGTCTTCTCATAATTCCTTTCTCAGGGGCAGGGATGGCTTAGTTGATACGGGGCTTGCTGTGTAAGCACGAGGACCTGAATTCAGATCTCCAGTATCCACAGAAAAGCTGGATGAGTGGCAGTCACCAGATGCCTTGGCACTGAGGAGGCCATGACAGGACGATCCCTAGGTCTTATTTGTGGGCTTCTCTAACCAAATACCAGAGCTCTAGGTTCAGTTCTGTCTCAAAAAATAAGGTGGAGAGAGTAATAAAGGAAAATACCCCCCCACACACTCCTAAAAAACTTTTTCCCATATTCTTTTAAAATATTATTTATTTATTTGAAGAGAGAGAGAGAGAGAGAGAGAGA
>PVHP010036367.1:0-17896 GCA_004024765.1 Zapus hudsonius | reverse complement strand
TCCTCAGCTGATGGCAGTTTGGGTTTTACAACCTCGATGAAGCTGTGTTGTTGGGGGTGGGCTTATGGGGTTATAAGCCAGCTTCCCCTTGCCAGTGTTTGGCACACCTTCCTGCCGCTGTTTGCAGTGCTATGGCAGGGGTGATGTCCAGCCCTCTGCTCATGCCATCGTTTTCCCTGCCAGAATGGAGTCTCCCCTCGAGTCCGTAAGCCAAATAAACCCATTCCTCTATAAGCTGTTTTTGTTTGGGTTCTCCTAAGCAGCAACTAAGAAAGCTGACCACAACACTTTCCTTTCATCAGCTGCTTGTGTTTGGATGTTTTTTTCCAGGAATGAAAAGGTAACTGGGAATAGTTCCCAAGTCTGTTAGTTTTCTTTTAAGAATAGTTAGGAATATATTCATGAAAAATACAGTTTTTTTTTCTGTCTTTGCTAAGCTCTGGTTTTAAATCATGCTCAATGGCATTGTGTGTTCATCAGTACTGAATTGGTGAATGCAGAAGTAACTGGTGAATCTTTCTGATAGAACTAAAAAGAGAAAGAAGGTTGACATAGAGAAATAGCACATTGTGGCCTTTCCTTTTTCTTTCTTTTTTTGTTGTACTATGTATATCTTTTGTTTTTTGCTCTCCATCAAATGGCTACTATATCCACTTCAAACTGTTAAGTCAGAGTGAAATCTAACTATAAAACCTAGAATGCATAGTATACATAGTACCGTATGTATTTATCTTCATTTACTTATCAGAATCTCATCCAAGAAAAGCTTAGATAATCAATTTCTCATAGATGGAACCACCCTTCCTTTTTGGCCTGCTCTACCTGAGTGAATAAGCATCCTGCCTTGGAAACAAAACTATAAAATCAACAGAAATAGTGATGTAATTTGCCTTCTGTCCTTAACACTTAATAGGATCTGAAAACAGTAATTAAGAGAATTTTTTGAATTGTTCTTGAAATTAGTTTGAGTAAGAGAAATGGTTTTGAATTGTGACAATATATAGCTTTATAGTTTCCCCATTGTTGGAACAAACGTCCAAGTACTTACATTTTTAGAAAAATAAGTTCCAGGGCTGGAGAGATGGCTCAGTGGTTAAGACAGTTACTTCCAGTGCCTAAGGCCTGGGGTTCAATTTCCCAGGACCCACATAAGCCAGACCCACAAGGTTGTGGCCCTGGTGTTCTCTCTCTCTCTCTCTCTCTCTCTCTCTCTCTCTCTCTCTCTCTCTCTGTATCTCTGCTCACTCTCTCGCTCTCTCTCTGTATCTCTCTGCTTGAAAATGAAAAAATAAAATATTTTTTTAAAAAAGAAAAATAAGTTCCAATTAAGCACTAGAATAAATGTGCCTACAGGGCAGTTCATTTTGAGTACTATTTTTTAAAAATTTATGTTGTATATAAAGTTCCCCCAAACTGAAACATTCCATCTTGGACAAAGGCCTGCTATGAAGTTCCAAACTGAAACAAAGGCTTGCTAAGACTAAGGAAGTAATCAAGGCTCGGATTGTAAACACCTAGGCAAGTTTTAGGAAGTTCCTGAAACTTTCAAGATTCATAAGGCTTCTTTCCAAGTCCTATGAGGTATGAACTCCTGGGCAGAAGAGAATTTCCTACCAGCTGAGCTGCTGCAAGTGGCGCCTTGGCTCTGGGGTTGCAACATAGGTGAACAAGAACCTTTGTGGTCTGGGCTTTTCAGTGATGTAGCTGTCTGTAAGTCATTCATCCTTCTGTACGTAACCCCACTAAACTCATTGCTTTACAAAACAACAGCAGTGGAATGGTTTCTTTGGTCCATTGTCTGTATTTTATCTGGGGTGAATAGATGTGTGTTCTCTAGAAAAAGCTAACAAAACAGTGTATTAGCTAATGGAAACACACACACACACACACACACACACACACACACACATGACTTTATTCTAAATGCTGCTGAAAAGCAAATTAAGGTCAGAGTAAACAACTGTGGAACCCACTTTGTAAAGTACAACTACCCTGACAAGATTAGCCAAAGCACATGGGTAAATTAAGTGGTCTATTTTAACACAATGCATGAACTTCCTGCCCTTGACCCTCATTTTCTTAGGTCCAGCCCACACTTGAGTCTTCATGGTGTCCACACTCTTCATCTGATCTGTGCTCAGTGCTCTTGCCCTGTGAAATCTAACACCTTGTGAGCCGACCTCTATGCCTGCCCTCGATTACAGTGAGCTAATCAGAGAAACTGTGTGAAAAATATGCTAATGATTGCTGAGTGCTTCACAAATTTTTGAGCTACTGAACTCTGGGGAAAATGTATTTTGTTTGTTTTTCCAAGTCTCACTGTAGATACTTTGATTTTCATAAGATCTTGCTACTGGGTTTAAATTGCTAAACTGGAGAAAGATCTGTTACTTACATACTGGTTAGAAATTCTAAAACTACAAATTCTATTAATAGTAAGATGTTTTCTACCAATTGACCAAATTTATATAAATTTTCTATCCATGTTCCAGGCATATAATAGGATTTGAGATTTGATGAAAACCACATGTGTTAATGTAGAAAGAAGTCAGTGAAACAATTGGCTATATTTTGAGTAACTTTTTTGATATCTTTATTATTCAAAATTAGATACATTGTATGGGAAAATATTGTGTTGGTATCCCCATTTCCCTCCTCCCTGTCCCCAACACACTGGGTATCCCGCTGGTTGGGCATACTGGATCAATCTATGGGGTATGGGGTTATGGATAGCACAGGAGGCAGCCAGGTTCCCCCCCTTTGTGTGTTGTAGCTGGGGGGAGGCAATGCCTCTGGATATCCTCCCCCACCATGGCTCTTAAATTCTTTCTGCCCCCTCTTCTGCTCACTTCCCTGAGTCATGGTGAGTGAGTTTTAAGTCTGTGTTATTGTTGAGATCTTAAAGGTGTCTGTGCTTCTGCTTTGGGATGTGTTGGAAATCCGTGTCTGTCTCATTGACTTATCCTGGTTTGACTGATTGGCTGTGGTTATAGGTCTTTTACTTATCCCACCACTCTCTCAAGGGTATCATTTAGGGTGTACACGATAGGCTTGGGGTGGTTTATCTCTTGCCCAGGTGTCATCCATCTGCCTGTAGCTCATTGGTGGGATTGGAATGACCATGGCTCTCTCGCTGCCTTCTGCAAAATATAAACAGAATCTCCATTGGAGATCAGTATAGGTTAAATTAGATACACATTTCTAGGCTAATCCAAATAGAATCTTGTTGAGTTACTTTTCTTTATTGGGAAACATCGAACAAATGTGTTATGGTTTTTATTTGTATAAATAAAGCATGTGGTCCAATTTTCATAATCAGACAGTTTGTAGATATAAACTAGGCCAATAAAATTATTAGTCCTTTAATAGGAAAAACATTCAGAAAGAAAAGAAATACTTAAAATGATAGAAATTTCTGTAATAGAAACACAAAAACGTATTAATTCATGGAACTGCTCAAAAAAAGCCAGTGGATAATGGATTTGTATATTTGAATAGACTGCTAGTTGCAAAGCACAGGTTCAAATAAGCTCCACTGATTGGAACTCAGTGGCTGACCTGGGGTGAAAATCATAGTGAAGATTTCCAGGATCAGAAGCCTTGGCTTCCTCATGTTCTCAAACTGCTGAGAACCTGTACTACCCCATGACAGCTACATAACCATCTATAAAATGCTGTTGTTATACAAGGCTGATCTTTTAAGGTCTTGTTGCTCTCCAGTTTTATGAAATTATAGCAGAAAACACATTACTTTCAAAAGGAAGATTGTGAAAGCTTTGTGATGGATAATGGGATTTCATCAGGCTATTTGCTTCAATTTTTCATGCAACTAAACTTCACCATAATAAAAAGGTTTTATTTTCAACTCTTTATTATCTAAGGAACAACACATCAGCTGCCTTTTAATAAACACATAAAATGATCATAATTTGGAAATTATTTTCACATGGGCTATATATGTAAAATCTGCTACTAGAAGTAATTGGTTTTTTCTGTCTTTCCACATTTTGCTAAGACAAAAACCTTACGTAATAAAACCAAACAATCCTCCACTTAAAACGAACCCCAAATTTCATTTGATCTTATAAGTTGCAGTTGCTCCCAAGAAGATAAACAAAAATTTAATTCCTGTGGGAGCCTGCTCTGGCATAACCAAACTTTCTGTTTTATTTATGCCTTTGCCAGGCCTGCCAACATTCCTTTCCTAAAGGAGTCTCTCACTGGACAGAGCTCCATATTCCAATAGACACATTCACCCTGGCTATAAGGAAGTCGAGAATCTGAGTCACTAAAGGCTGGAAAAGCCACTCTCTAAGCCCCACCATTTCTGCTGGGGTAGGCAACATTCACCTAAAATGAGCAAGTTAAGTAAACAACAAACAACCATTCCCCACATCATGAAGTTTCCACAAACATTGCAATGTTCTCTTTTCAAAGAGGAGAGTCATGGACAGTCATAATTATTCCACAAATATAATTTATTCAAATACAGAAACCTGGAAAGTTTAAAATATAAGAACTAGAAAACTGAGCTTTTCATGGTATTTTTATTTTTTTTTTCAGTCAAAAGTACCTAAAATAACTAGGTTTTAAAATGTTACCACCCTGAAATATTTCTGTTTGACTGAAAGAAAATTGAAG
Source organism: Zapus hudsonius (assembly GCA_004024765.1). Lineage (NCBI taxonomy): Eukaryota > Metazoa > Chordata > Mammalia > Rodentia > Dipodidae > Zapus > Zapus hudsonius. Next base: position 13,255 of record PVHP010036367.1, on the reverse strand, counting down.
CAATCCCTAAGCACCCTTCTGGAGACATCACAGGCACCTGATTTTTAATGAGGAAGACTTTCAGAGGAGTTTAGGAGGCTCTTGGGGAGAAGAGCACTTTCTTTATTCTTTTTTTCCTTCCTTTCTTTTTCTTTCTCCCTTTTTGTCCCCTTCCTTCTTTTCTTCTTTCCTTCTTTCTTTCCTTTCTCGTATACATGTTGTAAAAGTAGTCATTCTGTATGTTGAAATGAGTGGCTTTTCAGAAATTGGTAGAAGGATAAAGAGGTGATCCAAACTGTAGGAATTTAGAAACTTCTAAACTGATTTCTAGTTACACTGAATCCAGTAGTTACTGTAGTTACTGGAGGGTAACTACAATGGATGTTTACAGCATCTTAGGAATTTATTTCAAACATGGATCTGGGTCTACATATATTGACTCTATTTCTAACACTTTGGAAAAGGTCACTGAACCCCTGAAAATACAACAATCCCAAGTGACCACACATACTTGGATAAACTGGAAAAAGTTAATTCGCCTCATTTGTCTGTTAAAAGTTTGCTCAGCTGGTGCACAAGCCTGATAGGTCTTACAAATAACCGAGTTATGCCAAACTTAATCTGTTTCTAGATGAGAAAAAAAATCACTACAGTCCCTAACACCTAGCACACTATTGACCTAGGCAATTAAAAAAAAAAACAAAGATAATCAAAAGTACTTAGCTTTACAAACACCAAAATATATCTTTAGTAATTTGCCTCAGAACACAGTCAGCTTCCCTTCTTCCTGTCATAATGAATTCCTTTATAGCCTCCATATGCTAGAACATCTTACTGGCTTCTTCATTATATTGACAAGGTTACACCAAACCTATTTGGTGGTCAGAAACTAGAGTCTAGATGCCTCTGTAATAGTGGTGCACTTCATGGATACTCAGCCCTGGGGTGGGGGTGGAGGGTCTCTAAGATGCCAACATTCTAGGAAGTGTGAAAATGAGAATTTCGTTGCATCTTTTATCACCTGCAGCAGAGAAGGAGGGGCATGCTTAGAAGTTTCCATGAATTTGGAAGCTAAATCCTCCTGGTTTAAGTTAGCTGGACTGGGTTCATGTCAGGAAGAGGCATTGCTGCATGTCCAGGCAGTGATGCAATCTCCAAACACAGAGACCTTACGACCCATCAAAGCAGGTGGAAGCTAGAAGATTCTGTCCTAGATTGAGTGTGGGCTCAGAGATCTGGAGGGCAAGAGGACAGGAAGGTTCAGATTTGCATGCCCCTAGCCACCTCCTGCCTCTGACAGATATTTTTCCTTCCATGCATCCCACATTCTTGCCTCCTTGGGCCTAAAAATGGCAGTGGGTCCTGGCTATTGCTAAGGCCACATTATTCCATTATTGCAATTTAAAAAATGTTATTAGGTATTGAATCCAGGACCTGTCACATCCTAGGCAAGTACCACTGTGCTGCACCCAGTGGGGCACTATTATGTGAGAGCTCCTCTTCCTTTTGAAAAGTCTTATTAATCTCTTCTGAGTGAATGGCTATCCCTTTTCTGTGCTTGTTTTAACAAGAAAATGGGGAATCTGATGGGATATGGCCCCACCTATGGAAAAGACTAGAAACCTGTGGATAGGAAGAGGTTGTGCATTCACAGTAAGGCAAAGCAAAGCTATGGAGATAATCATTGAGATGTTCACTGTAAACCCAATGCTCTGTACCTGGCATCTATTAGGTCCCTTCTTCCTCAGACCCTTTCTTCCCATTTCTCTCCTGTCTGACTTTCATTTGCCATTACAACTGCTCTTCAGTACTATCTAGTTCTTAAATGGTAAACTTTGCACACCTCTAACCATTTCCCCAGCCTCTGCTGAAGGCTCGCGGGTCCTGTCCCGAATCACCCTGCTCTCTGCTAGTCATTCTTTTTGTTTCATAAACTAATATTTCTTCCAAACCACAGTGTTATGGTTGGTTGAAATGAGGGTCTCCCTTCCAATGTTTACAGCTAAACTTGAAGTCTGTCATGTTCACAGTTGGATAACATATTTTCAAAAATGTAACCCATCTGTTGAAAAGATCCCTGCTCCATTTTGTGTTCTCTCAACAAAACATGAGAGGACTGTGTTTCTTCTCCATGTGACACCTCTCTTCATCACCACTTCCTGACACTATGTGCCATTTGTCTTGGGAAAACCTTTTCTTGAGGTGATGCAAAAACATATCTTCCCTCCAGATAGGGCACAAATGACGGACCAAAGGACGATGAGACCAAAACCAGTTTGGTGACTGAATGGATTTATTGGGGTTACTTACAGAGCAGGGTGAGGGGTTGCTTACAGGAGCAATAGATGACTCAAACTCAAGCATGGCTGCATCACCTGAATGCCCACCTCGGCATAGGTAAGGGAGGACTCATGGTAATTGCTTCTCTAGAGTGCACTCTGGAGAGTCTCAGCACACTGCACTACGTGCAGGCAGCTCCATGATAGAGTCTCTTCTCCAAGCACTTGTTTTCCCCTTATATAGCTTTAGTGCAGGGTCTTCCAACCCTTTCCCAGACTTGCTGACTTCCTGAGTAAGGGGAATTTCCTTCCTACACCACCCTCCCAGGAAGGGATGTTTGTTTCTAGCTAATATGACTTCCTGCATCCCCTGAGCCTCCTTACTCTCTTTCTTCAATTCTGAGGACACATCTGATACACAACACCATTTCTTGGCATTGAAATTTTGTATGGAAGCTTCTAGAAAGGGTGGCAAAATTGGTACACTCAGCAAAGTTCAACAATCTGGAGTGCCTTCTGTACACTGGGAATGCAGTGTGACTGAATCCTTGCTTTTAAACAGTCCAGGTGGTGGTACCTAGATTGTCTACACTCGGGACAAAATCTCTTGTCCAAAGCTTTTCATCCTATTGTCCAAGGGCCATGAGGTCTCTGACTGTGTATCCTAAGGGCTATGTCTCTGGTATTCCAGGTAGACGCAGAGCTGAGAATGTTACTCCATAATTTAATCATTCCTTCATGGGCTCTTTTGCAATTTAAATGGAAGAATCTGTGGACATCCCCTAATAGAACGTCTGGCCAAAGTAACCATTCATTAACTGATGACTTGCGCTTAAGTCTTCTAAATAAATGCATTAGTGGTGGGAGAGAGTTGAAGTCAGAGAGGGAAGTTCATGGTGGTTCTCAAGCATAATTTTTTTTTTTTCTGAACAACTTACCCAGTGCCTTTGGTTCCGAACTTTTAGTAGTTTATCTATGAGCTGCATTTTTAACATACTTCCCAATGCCAGATGTTTAGCTTCTATTTCAGAAACACAAGTTTGACACCAGCCAAGAAATTAAGTAGCTGCCACCATACATGCAAAAATTTCACTCGTCTTGTAAAAATATTTTCATATAATATATAAGCTTCCAAACCAAGTCTCCATCTCCTATGGCTTTCACTCTAGCTGGTTGATTCCACATCTATGGTTTCTTCCCACATTACTTGATAGAGTGATGCTTAAAAAGGTACTTCCAAATTTTCCTTTAACGCCTTTATTTTGTAAAACTTAATGCCCATTTGCCTATTTTTCCTAAAATTCTTGAATAAGAAAAAGAACTTGATGATAAGAAAAAGGCTACTTAAGGGTTAGTTGTTTGCATTACTTTCAAAAGTAAAACAAGCACCAATATTGTAATTTCTTTGTGGAGCCAACAACCAAGTAAGTAGAGAATCACTTCAAAATTAATGTCATCTCTAACTACTTCGAGTGTTATACCAAAGATCCTGTTTGAAGACATACTACTTTGGAAGCCATAAACATGATGCTTCTCCCAATATTGTCATTGCAAGCTTGTGACTTCGAGCTGGTCACTTCACCATAATTCTCGTGTGCCTGGAAGAGATTGTTGTCTGCAGTGACTCTTCTTTTTTTAGAAACCAACATAATGTGCCAGCCCCCATCTTTTCTTACAATCAGGCGATGCTGACCTGGTTTATGTCCTAAACACGGTATAAGACTATTGTAAAGATGAAAATTACAAGGCATAAGTGTCAGTGTCCTTCAAATTCACAGAGTGACTACGTGAGAAGAGATCCTTTACATGTCATAAGCAATAGTCATGATAATGACACACCTTTGGAGCATAGCAAGTAACCATTGCAAGAGGAAATGTTGAACTTGATGTTGGTATTACCCACTGGACATTATAGAACTTGGAATTCACCTTTCATCTTTGACTAGAATCTAAATATACACAAGCCTAGAAAAGGAATGACAATGAAACAGGAGCCTTTGGAATGACTCCAATTAGAGAAAATAAAGCTTCTTTCAGGAAAACAATTGTGTAGCAATGTTGCTTTGCAAGCACTGCTACTAGTGTTTAGTGTTTCTACTCAGTGGTGCACATCTTCTTCCACAGCTGGCAGTGTCAGTAGTGTATCTACACAGTGGTGCACATATTCCTACTCAGCAGGCAGTGTCAGGAGCCCCAGAAATTCACTTAGCACTATGACCATACCTTTGTTCAGTATATGAAATGCTTTGTCCCTTGGGATTAAAATTTCAAGAAGGGGGGTCAGAGCAAGATGGCAGACAAGTAGCAGAGTCACCAGGACTCTCTCCGAAAACGATGCAATGAGAGAACTGTGGCCCATCTAACCCTACCAACCGACCACAGGCAGATAGCTGAGATCCTGGCAAGACATGAGCCACCACAGTCATATTATGGAGGATCCATATAGAACCCCTCAGAAAATGATGGGATGAACAAGGGACCCACAGCCACAGCCATTCAATCAACACAGGATAAGCCAGTGACACAGAAACCAACAATTTTTGACACAAAGACCCCTAAGCTCACAACATTAAAGCAGCCTTAATACTCACCCACCACGACTCAGGGAACTGAGCGGAAGAGGGGGCGGAAAGATTTTGAAGCCATGGTGGGGAAGACTATCAAGAGGCATGGCACCCCTCAGTAACAATAGCAGAACTGGGTTGACTCCTAGGCTATCCATGGTCCCCTGCCCCAAGGACTGATCCAGATGGCCCAAGGAGGAGGATATCCAGCTGATTGGGGATGTGGAGGGGGGGCATTGAGGAATTGAGGATAACAACTCATTGTTGACCCACTAAATAATGTAACTCATTATGGACAATAAATATATTTTTAAAAAGACTTGTTCATACAGAGTTTCTACTTATTAACAGTAAATTTTTTAAAAATACTAGAGGAACTGATGGAGGGAGGAAGGAGTTGAGTGGAAGAGGTATGGGGGAATGGAAGCAAGAGAGATCAGAGGGGATATACTCAAAACACACATGTAAAATTTGTCAATACATTTTTTTTACAATTTTTAAAATGTAAACCAAATAAAATTTGCTCCTTCCAAAAAAAAAAAATTCAAGAACACTGTGTTGGCAAAGAGAAACATGGCATGGTCCCTCCTTACATTCCCAATGGGGTGAGGGGAGAATTTCCCTTTGCACCTACTCTTATTTAGCTAGCTAGCTCTACTTCCTCGCCATGTCTACCTAAGCTCCTTATTAGAGAATCTGGCTCAGACATAAGTGTTCCTAAGAAATGTTCAATACCTGGAGTGCTGACTCATTCCTCTAATCCCTAAATTTGGGAAACAGAGAATTATCATCTTGAGTTTCAGGTCAGCCTGAGTCACAGTGAAATCCTGCCTCAAATAAACAACAACAATAAAAAAACAGAAAGAAATAGAAAGAAAGAAAGAAAGAAAGAAAGAAAGAAAGAAAGAAAGAAAGAAAGAAAGAAAGAAAGAAAGGAAGAAAGGAAGAAAGAAAGAAAGAAGACAAAGAAAAAGAAAATGTCCTCCAATGACAAATAATGTTAATTAGTGATAAAGGGATACATGTATTTGCAGAGGAGAGAAGATCAAACAGTAGCCTTTCTGAATAGAATTAGCACTGTGCCTTTCTCTATGTTCCAAACTTTTTGACATAAATATTTAAGTATTCTGGGAGAGAATTTAGAATTCTCAGCTCTAAATAAAAAGATAAATTTCAAAAAATCCTCACCTTTGTGATTGCAAGGAGTACTCTGGCAAGGTGTCTACAGGTGAAACAAGATCGCACAGTTAATAGACCTGCATGACAGCATGAACACTAGCTAGGAAATGAGCTAGCCAAGATATTCATCAACAGATGGATAAAGAAAATATGGTTCATACACACAATGATTTTATTTAGCTGTAACAAAAAACGAAACAATGATATTTTAAGAAAATAGATGGAATTGAAAATCATTATCTTTATTGAAATAAGCCAGATTCAAACAGAAAAATGCCATGTTTTCTCTTATATATGGATCCCAAATTTAAAATTACAAGTATGCACACACACACACACACACACACACACACACACACACACACACACACACACACATCGGGAATAATAGATCATAAAATTAGATAGAAGATCCTAAGAAGATATGAGAAATCTCATGAATGAGGGATAAGGGATGGGGGAGGTGAACGGCTTAAGCATGAGGCTAAACCAAATTAGGTTCAAAAACATAACATCCTCACGAGCATATTGTAAACTATTGAGCAAGTAGTGGGTGTTGACTCGCAAGAGGGGCCATGAGTAGTAGGAGAGAGAGTCTAAGCCTGTGAATAATTGATCAGTCTGACAACCCTGTTGCTGAAGAAACCACAGAATGCCATCGATCAGCATTGAGAGACCCTTCAAGGTCCTGAATGATAACCAGCCCCCAGGTGGTAATTAGTGTATTGCTGGAAGGCATTACACAAGCTGCCAGGGGAAGCTGATCAATGACAGCTGGAGTAAACAGAGACCACTGGCATGAAACACAGTCTGCGGCCATGAATATGCTGACCATACCTCCTACTGGGAGAGAACAGCGAACCAAGAAAGGAGCACTCGTGCAATGGAGAAGCCTGGGCCTGGGGGAGACAATCAACAGCTTTTAAATTTGACCAAATATTCCACTTAGGGAGGGGGAGCCCTTGATTAGAACTGGGGATTCAGGGCAATATGCACTGGATCCCATACTCTTGGGCTCACAAGAATAGATGCAGTATGGGAGCGATTGACAGGGACACTATTAAAAATAGAATCTTGGTAATCCAGAATTGTGTATATTTGTTAACCTAGACTGATCTCACTCTCTGATGGAGAGTGTGTTTGTATTTTTCAGGATGCAGTGAGAGAGCTGTGACCCATTTAATCCTACCATCCAACCATAGGCAGATAGCTAAGATCCTGGCAAGAGATGAGCCACCACAGCCATATCATGGAGGATCCATTTGGAATCCCACAGAGAATGACGGGACGAACAAGAGACCCAAAGCCACAGCCATTCAATCAACACAGGATAAGCCAGGGTGTCAGAAACCTACAATTTTGGACACAAAGACCCCTAAACACAACATTAAAGCAGCCTTAATACTCACCCACCACAACTCAGGGAACTGAGCGGAAGAGGGGGTGGAAAGATTGTGAGAGCCGTGGTGGGGGAGACTATCCAGAGGATTGACACCCCTCAGTAACAGCACACTTGGGCCAGGAGAACCAGGCTGAGTACTAGGCTATCCATGGTCCCCTGCTACAAGGACTGATCCAGACCCATGGAGGAGGATATCCAGCTGATTGGGGATGGGGAAGGGGGCATTGGGGAATTGGGGATAACAACTCATTGTTTGCCCACTAAATAATGTAACTCATTATGAACAATAAATTTAAAAAATTCTTTCCCAAATTTTCCTAACTTCCTAGGAGAATGCATGCTGATCTCATCAATGACCTGTATTCATAAGAATGTTGCCAGTGTGAATCCTGAACACTTCAGGCAGGGAATCTTGTTCAAGTCATGTTTATGATACAATGCAAAGGGCTCCTGATTCAGAGTCTAACGACTGGTGTGACTCTCCTAGCCTTAGAAGTTACTGACTAGAAGTTATCTCTTCTTGTCAATGTTCATCTCTATTACCAAATGCTACAACACTAAATTCACAAGACTGTCTTAAGAATTTAATCAGATACACAAAAAAGGGAATTTGTAAATGTAACATTTATTTAAACACATTTAATTACATATCTGTATAAAATTGCAGCTCTGTCACAGAACTGTGACATTGTACTTTGAGATCATTGTATGTGCCCAAAGCCTGTCATGGTATCGAATACATGCAACACAATCATTGAGGTTTCAATAAATAGATGAATAACCTTCCCATAAACCTATCACAAACTATGTGAATTTGATCTTCAAAATAGCCAACACTTGCAATTATTCATCACAAAATATGCTATTAAAATTAGAACAAGGCACTTTTAACCCTCAGAAAATAGATATATTTATTTTAAAACGATAGAAGAAAAAAATTGAATTTAAGATGGACTGGAGATGCAGCTCAGTGCGAGAGAGCACTTGCCTAGCACATGAGGCCCTGAGTTCAGTACCCAGTAAAACACACACATGCACACAGGATGGCAGAGGCATGAGCCATACATGGTTGTTGACAGCAACAAGGGACCCTCTTCACCAATTATCTCTCTCTTTCTCTATCTCTGTGTCTCTCTTTCTCTCCCCTCTATCTCCATTTTCTCCCCACTGTCTTTCCTTCCTCTTTCTCTGCTTGCAAATACCAAAGAAATAATTTAAAAATCTATCAGATCAAAATTTGGAGGATAAGCAGCAGTAATAATAAATCTATCACTAAATATGAGATACAGTTTTGTCTGTTTGAAAAACAGTAGGATTACCAAGTCTTTAGATAAAACTCTCACTGAGGAGGAAAATAACAAAGGACAAATCAAACCTGACTAAACTATGTAAATTTCCAAAATCATTACAAGGTTTCCACATTAAAGACTGAAACAAATTCTCCCAATATGTCTTATGGACTAAGGAAACATTTGTCAAGGATAGGAAATTGGCTCAGAACAAGGGGAAAAATGAAATGAAGGAATAAACTGCACTCTCTACAGTCAAATGAAGAATATGAGTTAATACAAAATGCATCAAAATCTGGCATTTTATAAATAATCTTTATGAGATAAACAAGACTCTGCTTACTTATGCTAAACTTTGACAAAGGGTAAAATTTAGCCTTCCTCTTTTCCTTAGAAATCTGTCTGCACTGTTGCTTTTGTTCATTTCTTTCACAAGTATTGAGTAGGGGAGATAAGCACACATGAAGACATTGTATTATGCACTGCAATTTCAGAGTAAAAAAGCGAGAAGGCCTCACTGTAATCTACTAGAGAAAGCAGACAATAGCCACACAAGCCAGTAAATAAACAATATAAGTACAGGCTATGAAAACTGCAGTGAAAGAAATTCACATAGTATAGGACAGATATTATTTTTAATGGGTGTTGGTGCTACCTTTAAGAGTGTTTAACAGGCAGGGAAGATGGCTCAATGCTTAAAGGGGCTTGCTTACAAATTCTGAGAACCGGGGTTCAATGCCCCACCCTCCCATGAAAGGCCTGACTCAAAAAGTGGTGACAGCTTCTGCTGTTCATTTGCAGTGGCAAAAGACCCTGGACAACCCATACACATACACATATATTCAAATAAAGAACAAAATTAAAAATATCTGAATAATGTTTTTAAAAATAAGTAGTGTCTAGGAAAAGTCCACCTTAGAAGCAGAAATACCAGCTAAGACCACCAGGTGAAATGTATTCATTTACTTAATTTAGAATGGAGAAACTAGAATACCTTCTCTGAAATTATGTTTCCCCTGGAGGGTTCACACCAAGAAAGGCTGTAACGCTGCCCTGCGTTTCCTCCATCACCGCTCTTACCAGCCTGCAGCTGAAGAGACTAACTTGCAGCAAGAAGCATGACAGGCAGAGCACCCACACAATTCAACATCAGACACTGTTATTCTAGAAAATCACTTGAGTTCTTAGCTTTGATTTCTATGTTCTCTGTGCTCAGGATTCAAAGCTCAGATCCTGGGGGCTTGTTCTTTGCCACAGGATGTCTTCCATCAGCTTGGACTTCAGCACTTCTTTCCAGTCTAGGACGGCCAAAAAGAGCATCACTGAGCTCACAGTGGTTTCCATGGCAGCAGCTTTGGGAAGAGTAACAGCAGCTACAGATTTTTTCATTGAAGTTTGGTTTCTTTGCCTCTAACATAAACCAGATATTTGAATACATCATAAGCTATTCATTTACATTCAAAAACTATGTTCTATGTTTCCCGCTGTGGCCTCTCCACTTGGAAAGGTCTTCATTATATTTAGTGCTGTGCTCTTTCCTGGAGTTTTCTTGACTTCTTATCTGTAGGTATCTCTCTACAGGACTCCACAGCACATCATGTAATGCAACCACACAGATGTCTTTATTTGCGATTCCCCTCCTTATTTCATTTCTTTTAGGAATGAAGCAACTGAAAAAAAAAACAAAACAAAACACAAAAAACACATGCTTTCCTGCATACATCTCAAACAAGAATCTAAGTTATTTTGTTTCTGCTTAAAAAAACATTAAATGTAACAAATTGTTAGGGAAATTGAAAGCTATGATTGAAATGGTATATTTAATCCTCTATAATTTTTATTTGTTTGTGTCTGATTGTTAGGAATAAAGATAGGCTGCAAGAATCCAATGATCTGAGCTGGTTGGATGTGTTTGTTTGTTATGTTCTCTGTGCTCAGGATTCAAAGCTTGGATCCTGGGGGTTTGGGCACTTCTTCGACCCAGGTCTTCCATCAGCTTGGACTTCAGTACTTCTTTCCAGTCTAAATCATGGCAAAAAAATTCAAATTCAAATCTGAAATGATTTCATTGTTCTTTTTTTTAATACCATATAATAGAATTTTTTAAAAAATATTTTATTTATTCATTTTCAAGCAGATAGATACAGAGAGAGAGAGAGAGAGAGAGAGAGAGAGAGAGAGAGAGAATGAGTGCACCAGGGCCACCACCTTGTGGGTCTGGCTTATGTGGGTCCTGGGGAATTGAACCCGGGGCCTTAGGCACTGGAGGCAAGTGCCTTAACCTCTGAGCCATCTCTCCAGCCCTAGAATATTTTAATAAATATTTTTAAAATATAAATTTAATAACTAAAAATTTAATAAATCCTTTTTACTAATCTATATAGATGTCATCTATAACATATTTCCTATATTTTTCTAAGTGGGTGATATTGTAGTAGACATTTACATTTCATCTAATAATATCAGAACACCAAAAAAGGTTTACAGAAAGACAAGTTCCATTTCAAAAAGAAAGAAAAGAAAATTAGTTCCACAATGTAATGATAATTTAGGACATTTATATTTTTTATATCCATTCTGTTCTTTCACCTCTTTATAACACATCTTTTTGACCAACTATAAAGAAAAGGAAAGAAAAGAAAATACTAGTGTTCAGAGATTTTCTAAATCTGTCCCCCACCACTAAAACAGTGGGTCCAGTCTTTCCCCGGGGGCTTCCATTGGACAGCTTTGTTTCTCACCTCCCTTCCCCCAGCCAATGACAGCTGTCAGGCTCCATGTAGCACTTTTCAACACACATTCTAAACCATGGAATTGCTACTTAGGAGGAAAGTAGTGAGTTATATGTGGGTGATTTTATTGAGTTTATAAGATACATTACTTTTTACTCTAGAAAGTACTCAGCAAATAAATTTATTTGGAACAGTTTTATGGGCAAGCCTATGAAATAATAATTTTTTTCTAGCTTACATACTATGAGTAGAGGGCTATCCTGAAACTCAATATGCAAACATTTGAACTTTGAGAATGTTATTTTTTTAATATATATTTATTGTCCATAGTGAGTTACATTATTTAGTGGGCAAACCATGCGTTGTTATCCCGAATTCCCCAATTCCCCCCCCCCATCCCTGATCAGTTGGATATCCTCCTCCGTGGGCTGTCTGTATTAGTCCTTGTGGCAAGGGATCCTGGATATCCTAGTACTCAGCCCGGTCTTCCTGGCCCAAGTGTGTTTATTTTTAATACAAAATCCCCACACTTAGCTGGTTGTGGTGGAGCCTGCCTTTAATCCCAGCACTCTGGAGGCAAAGGTAGGAGGATCACCATGAGTTTAAGGCTACCCTGAGACTACAGAGTGAATTTCAGGTCAGCCTGGGCTCCAGTGAGGCCCTACCTCAAAAAAAAAAAAAAAAGAAATCCCTACACACTGATCTTTAAATCTTTTTTTGCTATTGGTCAGAGCACAGAAAACAAGAGACAAATTCAGGCAATCTCATGGTAACAACACAGTCTCATGATTTTTTTCAAGCTGGCACCAAGAAAAGAACTTTATTGACAATGTTCAAAAATTTTCAGTAAACAAATTTGTGAAAGTAATAAAAATGTGGGGTGTTGGAATTAGGAGGAATAACTAATGTACAAACTCTTATGAAGTAGAAGACTCTCAGTAATATTAAGATAAAATGAGTCCAGCATGACAAATATAACACAAATCAACCCCCAAATTAACTAGAACACCCTATAATTTTGGGAAATGGATCATTTGATGGTTCACCAAACATTCTTTCCTAATTTGTGCAATGAATTTTAGATATAATTTGTCTAAGAGATCAGACTACATGTGTAAAATGATCTTTGTTACTAGGCCAATTATTTCCCCATGAATCTACAAAAGTATTACATTTTAGGATTTGCAGAACCTTAAGATCCCAAAAGCATTATTGGCTTAAAAACATTAAAGGAAAATTACAAATTGAATTATTATTATTTATTAAAAGATTATGATAATATATCAACAATTCATCTGCACTAAAACTCAGTTCATTTACCATCTATAAGACTAACTGTGAGATGCAGGAAGATTTTAGTATGCTTGATAAAACTGAGGGCCCTAGACCAAAGATTTCACACGATACTGCTTAACACTCATAAACAACACTCCAGCCAGAAATCCATCCTCACTGCTATTAAAATGATGTTGCAAGACGTTTCAGATAAACAACATTCAAAAATTTCTCTCTAGTTCTAAGTAGTACTTAAATAAACAGATTGAAGAATTAAAGTGATAGGAACAATTTTATGAATTTCAAAGAAAACAGAATGTCTACCAAAGTGTCTAAAGGAATAAGAAAGGATGCAAAACATTTTGATCTTAATCTACAATAGTATACTGATTCAGACTAGATAGTAAAGTTTCAGGGAAAGTAACACACAAATTATTGCAGGAACATTCTAGTCCTTGCACTTCTAGCTATTACCTTCCTCCATATCTAGTTGGCTAAGAACTCCATTGAAAGACTAATTTTCTTGATGAAATGGCACTGCCTATCTTGCTTGTCT
>PVHP010036366.1:0-17962 GCA_004024765.1 Zapus hudsonius | reverse complement strand
TTTTTTTTTTTTTTTTTTTTTTTTTTTTTTTTGGTTTTTTTTTTTTTTTTTTTTTTTTTGGTTTTTCGAGGTAGGGTCTCACTCTAGTCCAGGCTGACCTGGAATTCACTATGTAGTCTCAGGGTGGCCTCGAACTCACCGCAATCCTCCTACCTCTGCCTGTGCTGGGATTAAAGGCGTGCGCCACCACGCCCGGCTTTATTTTATTTTTAATGTAGGGGCTGAGGATGTAACTCAAGAATGGACACTTGCCATTTGCATAACACACAAGGCCCTGATTCAGTCTCCAGCATTACAAGGATTAAAATATAAAGTACGTTACAATGCATAATATAATGGGTCAGAGTAATAGTGATCAGTTCTGCTAGGCAGGATGAATTTGAGAAAAAGCAAATTTGGCAAGTTAGAGTCTCTTGGTCTATTAACAAGATTTCTTGTCTTCCAGGAAGGCAGATCCCAAGACTATAAGAAAGGTTTCATGGGGCTGGAGAATTGGCTCAGCGGTTAAGATGCTTGCCTGCAAAGCCTAACAACCCAGGTTGGATTCCCCAGCACCTACATAAAGCCAGCTGCACAAAGTGGCGCATGTATGTGGAGTTCATTTGCTGGATGCCCTAGTGTGCCCATATTCACACATTCTCTCCATCTCTATCTCTCTGCTTGCAAATAAATAAAAATATTTGTAAATATTAATAGTGTGGTATTTAATGAAGCAACAAAGCAAGTTTTTTTCAAAATCACCCCATAAATTAGAATACCAGTTACATGGGGTTTTTAAACTTTTGATTGACAGCTTCCAACAGTAAAGACAGTAAACCATGACAATTCCCACAGGGTTACATGTCTTATATTGACAATTATTAGACAGAATAATGAGGCAGGACATTCCTGATATTGGCAAAATATTGCTTCTCTACTGATCTTCATATTATGTCATATCGTACTTCTTAGACTGGAGGAGGGAAAGCAGATCGGTCTTAACTACACAATTGTGCTGTGCAAAAAGAAAGTTCAAGAAGAGACCAGGCTTGGTGGCACATGACTGGAATCTCAGCACTTGGGAAGCTGAGGAAAAAGGACTGCCAAATTTGCTACCAATCTAGGCTACAGAGAGACATGTCTGGGGAGAGAGAGAGAGGGAGAGAGAGAGGGGGGGGTGTCTAGAAGAGCGAGCACAGTGTAGGTCTAAATCCAGAGAGGAACCCAGTCACTCACATCCACTCACTTAGTTGTAACTTGAGATAGTTTCAGTCAAAACGATCTTCAACCTCTGACCATTCCCAACTCTACTAGTTCCCAACTCTACTAGTTCCTGGAACTGCTGCGTTCCACTCGGAATGTGTGGGAACAAAGGGGAATTCGAGCCAAAAGAAACTAGTAGATGAGTAAAAAAACTCAACGGCTTGAAAAAAAATAAAATAGATTTAAAAAAAAAAAGAAAAATTAATGGCTTGAGGAGTTGATGAACAGATCAAATTACCTGATGGACTGAGCCCTGAAAGAATCAGAGAATTTGGATCAGACTATAGGACCTTTTTAGGTTACTTCCTTCCTTATCCATGTTGTATGGACCAAGTTCTTTAGTTTGTTTTCTTCAGTTTTGTTTTGAAATGGTCTCTCTGTACAGCCAGGCTGGTCTCAAACTGCGAATCCTCCTTTCCATCAGTGACCACCTCCCCACCAGAACACTCCTCTCACTATAAAGTCACCACGGGCTTGCTGGACGCTTCGCTGTCCTCGGCAGCCTCCAGGAGGAGAGGCAAGGCTTCCACCGGAGGCGCCTTCAGGACGAAGCAGCATTAATAGCATCCTAAATCCAGAAGAGTGGGAAACCATCCCAGTAAACACATGTTGAATTTTTTAAAATTCTGAATCCTCCTGCCTCAACCTCCCAAGTGCTGGGATGACAGGCATATGCCACCAGACCGTATACCAATTTTTCTAACAATATAACATTTATTTTTACAACCTTCGCCCATTGTTCAAAGAACCAGGCAAGTGGAAGGACTGGGAGAACACAGTAATCACTTGAGAGATTCCGAATCCTGGAATTCACAGCTCACCTTCCTCCTGTTTCTCTCCCAGCACCCTGCTGCAGTAGGATTCTCTGTTGACAACTGAAGGCTTCCAAACTGCTGATTTACAGCTCCCTGGATTTGCCAGTGGGCATTCATCAACGCCATTATTACTTACTTATGAATCATGCTAATGGACCCTATCAGAAGACGTTTTTAATAGTGCCTCATATTTTATAAAACTTTCCTGTATCCTACCTTATGTGACTGTTGGTCCATTCACCAATGTTGTGGGGTAACAGACAAGGAAACTGAGTCTAAAAGAAGTAAAAGATCACCTAAGTGATGCTACACAATGCCCAGTGGTGCTGAGGAGGGTGCCTTTGTTGGCTGTTTCTTTCTGCATGAATTTATTATAACTATTTCAAATGAGAAGATCTATCCTTTTTTTTCCCCCTTTAACCAAATAGCTGAAGAAAACGAGCTTAAGCTGCAAAAATTCACACTGGATCTTACTAATGCCTTGTCTTTCTGTAAATGCCTGACATTGCAACTGATCATCGACTACTGCTTAGTTTATTTTCCAATATAGTAAACTTCATGATAACCACAGGCTCACTTATAGAATCATGGTCATTTTACATTTTGCTTGGAACTCTGCAAATATATCCAAATACTCCAATCACTTTAGTTAGCATTGCCCTCACTAGTGACATGTACAACCTTCTGTAATGTCTGGCAATAAGACAGAGCTACCATATCAAATCTCCAGGAAAATTAAGAGTTAAGCAGATTAACTGGATGCTTAGGAAAGAGGGAAATCTTGCAAACATTCTTCTGGGCATAAAGATGGAGAAAGAGAGGAGCATGGAGAAGGAGGGAGCAGCCAGTGGAGTCTTTGAAGGTAGTGCACACCTGCTAAAGCAGTCTTGGCTGAGAGCTAGTCAAGCTCAGGAACACAGTTCAAAGTGAGAGCTGTGTCTTTGTTCAGAAGAAGCCTTTAGAAGCAGGCATGGTGGTGCATGCCTGTCATTGCATGGTCAGATGAGGCATCATGAGTGTGAGACCAGCCAGACCCTATCTCAAGGAGGAAGGGGGCGAGGAAGAGAAGGTTGGAAGGAAAGGAGGGAGGGAGGAAAAGCTCTGTAGTAGCACACCTTCCAAGGCTTACACACAGAGACCAAAACATATGGGCATTTTCCTGGCCTATTTAGTGGGAAACATCCAAACCTGGGTGACATCTTCAACAGCCCACAGCGACTTTTATTGCAGTGTCTTTATTGATGGCCAATTCAATTCAACAATATGTTTTCTACCCAAAGAGAACTTAACAATGTGCCAGGCTCTGAGAATGAGGAGAGTCAGAGCCTCGGACCTCACAGAATTCACAACACAACAGTGAAGAACAGGGCAGAAATGTTTCCAGGTGTCATGAGTGTGCCCAAAGACATGAACAGGTAGAATGACACTAACAATCTGGGACCTCGTGAAAGGCTTTGCTCATGCTTCCTCATCTGAATCTTGAAGAATGAAGAGTTGTTCAAGTCAAGAGAAGAGCTTTGGAAATTACTGTCTCAGCTGAGGGAATGGATTTCCCCAGCATGGCTGGAGCCTGGAGATATAGTTCATCCAGTCACCGAATCTCTCAAACTATTGATACAACTACAACAGTCAGCAATTCTTGATTGATAATTTCAAACTACAAGTATGTGTGAAAGGTTCTGGGAGAAAGGAGCTGAAAAGGGGGTTTCCCTGATTTGTTATGAATTGTTGCTACATTGTTTTAAATTCGCTCTGTGTGTGTGTGTGTGTGTGTGTGTGCAAGTGTCAATAGCTGTGTGAGTACAGGTGCACAGGTGCCACAGAACAAGAGAGGAGGTCAGTGGACAACTGTCAGGTTGGCCCTGGTCTTTTCACTTCACTTGAGGCAGGGCTGTTCTTTGCTGTGCTCACTTCGAGTTGCAGGAGAAGGCTCCAGTCTCTGTCTCTCATCTTGCCATGTTAGTGCTGGGACTACAGCAGCCCACCAAGGATTCCGACTTTGAATGAATGAGAGACAGTAAGAAGGAAATGGATGGCTGGGCCAGGGCCTTTGCTGCTGCAAATGAGTTTCCAGCACATGCCCCACTTTTTGCTTCTGGGTCCTAGGTAATTGAACTCAGGCTTTGTAAACAAGCACCTTTAACTGCTGAGCCATCACTCCGGCCCTAGGGTTCTGGTTATATACATATATTGTCCATAATGAATTACATTATTTATTGGGCAAACAATAAGTTGTTATCCCCAATTCCCCAATGCCCCCCTCCCCATCCCCAATCAGCTGGATATCCTCCTCCTCCGTGGGTCAGTCCTTGTGGCAGGGGACCCTGGATAGCCTAGTACTCAGCCTGGTTCTCCTGGTCCAAGTGTGTTGTTACTGAGGGGTGCCATGCCTCTGGATAGTCTCCCCCACCAAGGTTCTCACAATCTTTCTTCCCCCTCTTCCGCTCAGTTCCCTGAGTTGTGGTGTGTATTAAGGCTGCTTTAATGTTGTGCGCTTAGGGGCTTTGTGTCAAAAATTGTTGGTTTCTGTCACCCTGGCTTATCCTGTGTTGATTGAATGGCTGTGGCTGTGGGTCCCTTGTTCATCCTGTCATTCTCTGCGGGGTTCCATATGGATCCTCCATGATATGACTGTGGTGGCTCATCTCTTGCCAGGATCTTAGCTATCTGCCTATGGTCGGATGGTAGGATTAGATGGGCCACAGCTCTCTCACTGTGGGTTCTGGTTTTTTTCCTGTGGAGTCTGAGGATCAAACTCGGGCACTCAAGATTGATAGCAAATGCTGTCTCCCAAGCTCGTTTGTTAAATTTTTGCCAAGATCCAAGTAGCCTCATCTCTTTGTGCTTTAAAGCTTTTCACTGGTGCTGGGGAAATGGTTCAGTAGACAAATGGGCAAATCATGCAACTGTGATGACCTGAGCTCAGATGCCCAGAACCAGGTAAAACCAGATGCATGTACTCCCATGGCAATATAGGGGAGAGGAGAATCCTTAGAAGTTCTCGGGTTGGCGGCCTGCAAATACAGTAGTGAACAAGTGACTCTGCCTCAAGCAAGGAGGAAGACAAGGACCAAACCTGAAGTTATCCTCTGATCTCCATGTACATGCTGTGGCACACACGTACACATACACACACACACACACACACACACACACACACACACACACACACACACACCAAGCAATATAGTAAAATAAAGTTTTTTGCTATTTTTGTTTGTTTGGGGTTGTTTGTTTGTTTTTTTGAGACAGGACCTCACAAATACCACACGTTGGCCTGAAACTCACTATGCTAACCTCCAACTCTCAATCCTCCTGCCTCCCAAATGCTGAGATTAAAAGTGTGCGACACAACACCTATCCTGGCACCATTGTAGGTCCTATCACTAAATGAGGGAGGGAGGATAAATGACCATCCACAAATGTCCATGCCCTCTTCTCAAATCCGTAAATAAGGTACCTTACAAGTCTGTGGTGGTTTAAATGTCCATGTCCCTAGAGCCCCAAACCCTATGCTTAATCCACAGCTGGTGGAGTCTTTGGGACGAAGAGCTTTGCTGGAGGTTTATTAGTCCAGCCCCACAGGGTGTTCAGATCACCCTTGCTGCTTCCTCTCTGCTGAAGTGACAAGATGTGATGCCCTAGCTGCCTACTCTGCCATGCTTTCCCCACCATGACAAAACTTCCCCTTGAAACTGTAAACTGGAAATAATTTTCCTTCCATAAACTGCTTCTGGGAGGGTGTTGAGAAGGTAACTATTACTAAGTCAAAAAGGATTTTGCAAATGTGATTAAGGGTTAAGAAGCTTAGAGATGGTGTCATTGCAGTGGCTTATCAAGGCAGGCCAGGAAGAACCTCTCCCAGCTGTGGTCAGAAGGAGATACAGCTATAAAAGGGTTTGAAGGGCAAAGAAGCCTGGAGCCCAGGAGTGCAGATGGCATCTAGCATCTAGAAAGGGTAAGGAACTGATTCTTACCCAGAGTCTCTAAAACAGGGCCCAGCTCCCACCAGTACTGAGAACTCTGTTGGATTTTAGCCCAAAGATCTGTTGGATAATAAATTTGTCCAGTTTACCTCATTAAACTCATGGCAAGTTGTTGTGATCGTAATAGCCAGCCAATACACTAAATCAGCCATGTGTGAAACACTTCAAAACCGTGCTTGAGTCATAATGTTATAACTGTTTACATTCATCTCAGTGAATTTACTTAGGACCAAGATAATCACATCAAATAAAGAGTCTATTAAATAACTGCAGGCAATACTGCTCAGGAGCCACTCTCAATTAAAACACCCGGCATTTGTCAAGGAGACAATAAAACCATACCTTCAAGCCAGAAATGATCAAACTAGCTTTACGCAAACCAACAAAAGTTAAAATTACAGAGCTGGAGTAGAGCTCAGGTAGAGCCCAGCATGTACAAAGCCCTGAATTCCATCCTCAGAACTACACAATCTGGGTTTGGTAGCACATGCCTGTAATCTCAGCCACTAGGAGGTGCAGGCAGAAGGATTAGGAACTCAAGGTCATTCTTGGCAACATCAAAATCAAAGATAGCATATGCTACATGAAACCTCTCTCAAAAAAAAAATCCCAACACCCAAGACCAGAGAACTAAGTCTGTATTGTTCCAAGTTTACACACTGTCCCCTTGATTATAAAATATAATATTGAGAATTATGATGCCACACACAGAAATAAACTGATGATATGAATTACCCTGAATCTCTGACAATCAAATCATAGGCATTGATTAGCACAACCCATTTGATGGTATGTTTGACAATTATTTTAATACAAGGTGCTTCTGTGAAAATAAAAGAGAAGGCATAAAATATGTCCACAGGGGGCAAAGAGGGGGCACAGGGCTGAATGTAGGATGAGAAAGCACAGGGTTCATGTGGGATTTAAGTGACGGCTGCTTCAAGTCTGAATAGCGAGAGTTTATGTCCCTGAGACAATCTACAGGCTCCCTCTGCCCACCCATCTGGCACAAGAACTGAGGACAGGCTTGCCCTGTTCTCAACAGGCAGCCAAGAAGCCACAGCCCATAAAATTTTAATTCTTAATCCTGCTTGTCCAACAAGGCTGAATGAAGTTTTGAAGCACTGTTGTTTTTAGTTGTAACATGTAAATTTAACTGCTGTGGATTAGCAGAACAAAAATCATTTTCAAAGCTTGAGTTTCCCTCTCTTTTCGGTTTGGTGTTGTCTCCACTGAAAATGTAATTTTCAGATGAAGCCGATTGGTTGGAAGCAAGTGAAACACAAAGAGGCAGACAGACGCTGGTGTGGTTTGGGCCCCTGGCTCCAGCTGCCTTCTTGGTCTCTCTGTGGTTTGGCAGTGTGGCCCTGCTTGATCCTGTAATGTAATAAATCTCTCCCATGCCAGTGGTGAGCTGATTTCTCTAAAACCCACCTTACACACTCATTAAATGCCACACAGGCCCAAGGCAAGCAGGAGTATGAGCCTGATCTTCAGAGCTCCTGGGGATGTGAGAGAATCGGAGGCGTTGGGGAGATTTCCTGAGTCACAGTGTCCTTTCCAGCCTTTCAACACCCACAGACTCAAACCAGAAAAACAGTCACATTCCTCCCCGGTGTCAGCTCCAATGCCCCTAATTTCATAAAGCCAATTCTCTCTCATACACACACTCTCAAACTTTCCAACTGGGGCTGGAGGGATGGTTAAGTGGTTAAGGTGCTGGCCTGCAAAGCCTAACCAGCCAGGTTCGATTCCCCATACCCAGGTAAAGCCAGATGCACAAAGTGACACATTGTATCTGGAGTTTGTTTGTAGTGGTTAAAGGCCCTGATGTACCCATGCTCTATTTCTCTATCTATCTGTCTATCTGTCTGTCTGTCTGTCTGTCTGTCTCTTTCTGCCTGTATCTCTCTGCCTACAGATAAATAAAAAATAAAATATTTTAATATCTTTATTATGAATAATTAGATATGCTGTATGAGCAAATCTTGTGATCATACTCCCATTTCCCTTCTCTCTCCTCGGTGCGCATACTGGATCTGTGCATGGGGTAAGGGTTTATGAATTGTAGCCAGTTCCCCTCCTCCCCTTGGTATGTTGTTGCTAAGGGGGACAAAGTCTCTAGAAATAAAATATTTTTTAAAAAAACTTTTCCAAGCAGGGTGTGGTGGTGCAAGCCTTTAATCCCAGCACTCAGGAGGCAGAGGCAGGAGGATTGCTGTGAGTTCAAAGCCACCCTGAGACTACACAGTGAATTCCAGGTCAGCCTGGACTAGAGTGAGACACTGGGGGGGGGGGACTTTCCAACTGAACTTCCTCTGAAGCAAATGAGAATGAACAGGAAACCCAAGACATGCCCCAGGGGAACCCATAGACACAAAATTTGATATGTAAACCAGACATAGTGGGTACATGGCTGTAATCCCGCACTTGGGAGGTAGCAGCAGGAGGACTAAGAGCACAAGGTCCCAGCTGGAGAGATGGGTCTTTAACCCATGTAAAGCCAGACCCATAAAGCGGTGCATGCATCTGGAGTTCATTTGCTGGGGCTAGAGGCCCTAGTGCGCCCATTCTCCCCCTCTGTCTCTCTCTGCTTGCAAGTAAAATAAAGTTATTTTTGTTTGTTTGTTTGTTTGTTTTTTGTTTTTGTTTTTTTTTTTTTTTTTTGGTTTTTCGAGGCAGGGTCTCGCTCTAGCCCAGGCTGACCTGGAATTCACTATGTAGTCTCAGGGTGGCCTTGAACTCACAGCAATCCTCCTACCTCTGCCTCCCGAGTGCTGGTATTAAAGACATGCGCTACCGCGTCCGGCTTGTATTTTTTTTTTAATTTCAAGTTGACAACAGCAAGTGTTAGAAAGGATCCTTTTTCACAGGGTTTCTCACATGAGGCAGATGAGGATAATCAGTAAAACTTTAGAAAATAGTTTGGTATTGTTTCATGAAGTTCAAGTTGCATGCCCTATAAACCAGTAATTCCTCTCCTATATGAAAGAAGCTCTCTTAACAAGTGATCAACAGGAAACATTTTGTTTGGGGTTTTTTTGTTGTTGTTTGTTGTCAGTTTGTTTGTTTGGTTGGTTGGTTTTTTGAGGTAGAGTCTGACTGCAGCCCAGGCTGACCTGAAATTCACTATGTAGTCTCAGGGTGGCCTCAAAACTCACTCGATCCTCCTACCTCTGCCTCCCTAGTGCTGGGATTAAAGATGTGCACCACCGTGCCCAGCTCTTTTGTCTGTTTTTTGCAATGCTGGAGATGGAACCCAGGGCCTTATGCATGCATGCTAGGCAAGCACTGTACTACCTAGCTAATCTCCACATAGCAGAAAACCTAGAAAATATCCAAATACTCACTGAGAATGAACAAACGAATGAAGTGTGTCATAGTAACAGAAAAGAATATTACTTAGAGTAAACATGAGCATTTTACAGAATCATGGAAAAATACAAGTTAATCTTAGCACTGTGACATGGGAGAAACCCAACACATTAAATTCAGTGGTAACCTTTTAATAAAGTAAACAGGATAATAAAAAATCAATACGGTGTGGTGGTGTATGCCTATAATCCCAGCACCTAGGAGGTGGAGGCAGGGAGAATGAGAAGCTCAAGGTCATCCTTGACTACATATCTACACAGCCTGGACTACAGGAGACCCCTTCAAGGAAGAAGTGGGGAGGGGAGGGAGAAGAGAAGGAGGGGGGAAATCAGTTAAAAGGGAATGATGAAAGGAAGATTCCAGATGATTATCTGTAATCAAAGTGGAGGGGGGATGGGAAGGGGAAATGACCAGTAGGTGTATATAAATTCTAGTTTTAGATCTGATAGTGGATTTATCAGAACATATTACATTAAGAAAATTAACTGAGCTATCCGTATGCCAACAATAAAGGTGTGTCATGAGCCAGAAATTATGATTAATCCACTTCTGTGCAACTGGAGTCTAAAAAATACATTCAGTGATGCTCCAGGAAGATGCATATTTATCCTGGAACAACTTCTCTCTGGCATGTGTGGAGAGACAAGTGGCCCACAGAAAGCTCAGGGGAAGACTGCCAGAGACTTTTTTTCCCCTGTTTGCTGTCACAAGAAGCAGGGAAGCCAGGTGGCACAGAGCACAGAAGGTGGCACCAAACAGCCTGCAGGGAAGCCTGGTTGCATGTCTGGCTTCTGGGTGACTAATCCTGCCAGGGGAAGTCACCTATGCGCTCTGTGCCTCAGCTTCCACGTGTGTGGAATGGGGCTGGCAATGGTCCTGTCATAACAGTTACTGCAAAAAAGTCAGGGGGGCCGGGGAGATGGGCACGCCAGGGCCTCAGTAAGGACTTGCACTGAAGAAGTTAAATCAACCTGTTCCTTAAATACTCATTTTTCAGCCGGGGCATGTTGGTGCACGCCTTTGATCAGAGCACTTAGGAAGCCAGAGAGGTAGGAGGATCCCTGTGAGTTCAAGGCCAGCCTGGAACTACAGAGTGAGTTCCAGGTCAGCTTGAGCTAGCGTGAGACGCTACCTCGGAAAAAAAATTACTTTTTTGAAAGAAAAAGAAGTGTTGGACCTGACTGTAGTTTTTAGGGAATCTATCTCTGTATCACTAATACAACTAGCCAAATTTTGTGACATATAACTTATATTGTTTTAATTACCATACTCCTATAAAACCATCCAAAATACACATCCCAAAATCTGCACATTAAGAGCTTTTACAAGTGAGACATGCTGGCACAGGCCTGTAATCCCATCACCGGGGAGGTGGAGGTTGGAGGACAGCGCCACCAGATGCTTGCTTCTGCATCTGTTTTGTTTGTTTGTTTGTTTGGTTGGTTGGTTGGTTTTTATTTATTTATTTATTTATTTATTTATTTATTTATTTATTTATTTATTTATTTTGGTTTTTCGAGGGTCTCACTCTAGTCCAGGCTGACCTGGAATTCACTCTGTAGTCTCAGGGTGGCCTTGAAAGCATCCGTTTTTTTTTAAATGTGGGTTCTGGGATCCAAACTCGGGTTCTCATGCTTACACAGCAAGCACTTCTAAGCCATCTCCCCAGCCCTGTTTTATTGTTTTTGAGATAGGGTCTTTAGATGTCACCTAGTTAGCCTGAAACTCACTATGTAGCCCAGCCTGACCTTGAACTTGGGGCTTTTAGGGTTGAATGTAAAATGTCCCCCACAGGCTCATGTGTTTGAACACTTGGTCCCCAGCTGGTGGAGCTGTTTGTCAAAGTTGTGGAAACTTTAGGAGGTAGAGCCATACTGGAAGAAGTGGGTCACTGAAGACAGGCCTTGAGGTTTTCTAGCCCAGCCTCACTTCCTGTTCATCCTCTGCTTCTTGACTGTGGATGCAGCATGACCAGTCAGCCTCCCACTCCAGCCCCCCTGTGCCTTCCTCACCATCATGGACTGTATCCCCTCAAAACTGTAAGGCAGCATAAACCCTTTCCTTCCTTAAACTGCTTGCCCTCAGGGTTTTAGTGACAGCAACAAGCAAAATAACTAATACGTGTATCAATCTTCTTGCTTCGACATCCCAAGGAAAGGGATTATAGGAGCATGCCATTCCACCCAGCTAAGAAGTTTAAGTAATGTTGGTTTTGTTTTAATTTCTTGGTAAAAATTTCTAGGACTCATTACAAATGGCCTCATTAAGAAATTAAACAGGGGGCTGGAGAGATGGCTCAGCAGTTAAGGCACTTGCCTCCAGTGCCTAAGGCCCCAGGTTCAATTCTCCAGTACCCACATAAGCCAGACCCCCCCTCTCTCTCCTTGAAAATGAATAAATAAAATATTTTTTTAAAAAAGAAATTAAATAGGTGGTGAATAGCAGTAGACCTTGCAAGCCTTAAGACATGCCAGCCAGGTCAAATGAGCCAACTGAGGCAATAGTGGCGCATCTATCGTGGGGGAAACCAATTGCTCTCCATTTGGACTGGAGGCCCACTCCACCACAGGGAAAGCATGCCTGGTACTGAAGGCCTAGTAAAAACCCTAGAGTGGTCTTGAGCTCTAGGGGAGTAACACCTGCTGTTGTCTAGCTAAATGCATGTATTATGCCAACCAAACTGCCTTATAAGCACTTTTTTTTAATAAGCATACCCAAAGAATAATGCTACTCTCACTCTTGGCTTGAAAAGCTTCTCTTTTTCAGATGGTGGTGACCACTGGGATAACTCAAAAGACACCACAGTGCTGAGAAGAAATGACAGTGGAGTGTTCAGCACCGGGACATCTCTGTCACACTTCCCGAGGCTCAGGATCTATTGTGGAAGAGGTGGGGGAAAGATTGTAAGAGCCAAAGGAAGGGTAGGACTGCTTACAACACAAACTTCCAGACACAAAGCAGCTTTGATATTCATGATTTCTCAGGTGCCTGATAATAATGGGAGGAAAAGATGATGACACCAAAAAAAAAAAAAAAAAAAACAGAGACTACTTGAGAGGGGAAAGAGATATGAGGGAGGGTGGGGAGGGAATCATAATGGTTTATGGTCTATAATTATCAAAGCTATGAACAGAAAGTTTTTTTAAAAATTTTAAAGAAATCAAATGGAAAGCCGGGCGTGGTGGCACAGGCCTTTAATCCCAGCACTCGGGAGGCAGAGGTAGGAGGATCGCAGTGAGTTCAAGGCCACCCTGAGACTACAGAGTGAATTCCAGGTCAGCCTGGACTACAGTGAGACCCTACCTCGAAAAACCAAAAAAAAAAAAAAAAAGAAAGAAATCAACTGGAAGCCGGGCATGGTGGCACATGCCTTAAATTCCAGCACTCAGGAAGCACAGGTAGAAAGATTGCTGTGAGTTCAAGGCCAGCCTGGGACTACTGAGTGTGTTCCAGGTCAGGTCAACCTGGGCTAGAGTGAGACCTTACCTGGGGGAGGGGAGAAATCAAATGGGTAGGCCTTCCCTACAAAGTTGTTCAGTATAAAGCAATTAAATGTTGGAGGATGACTGCCAAAAATTATGAGCCAATAAATTAGCAGAAACCCATTACAAAAGTAGTGTCATTCAATTAAACCTGAAGGGTCTCCTGTCGCTGCAAACCAATTCCAGATGCATGTGTCACGTTGTGCATCTGGTCTCACATAGGTACTAGGGAATGGAACCCAGGCTGTCAGGCTTTGCAATCAAAAGCCTTTAACTGCTGAGCTATCTCTCCAATCCCTAAAAGTAATTGTTAATGCTTAAAGGAAAGAGGTTGGGGGCTGAGGAGATGGCTCAGTGGTTAAAAGATCCACAAGCCAGCAGACCAAAGTCTGATCTCCAGCATTCACATAATGCCAGACAGAAAGAATCAGTTTTCTGGAACACTGGCCTTGTGAAATGATAAATTCTCTGATAATCCTCAGTAAATGATAACATGAGTGAAGTTTTCTTTTTTTTTTTAATATAGACAAAGTGATTCTTTTTATTTATTTATTTATTTAATTTATTCATTTTCAAGCAGAGAGAGAGAGAGAGAGAGAGAGAGAGAGCACACCAGGGCCACCACCTTGTGGGTCTGGCTTATGTGGGTCCTGGGGAATTGAACCCAGGGCCTTAGGCACTGGAGGCAAGTGCCTTAACCGCTAAGCCATCTCTCCAGCCCAAAGTTTTCTAACTCTTGAAAAAACTTACCAAAACTTTCACCAAGGCAAAAGCAACTCACATCTCCTGTAGAAGGAGCACCTTCAAAACAGCTCGGGAAGCACCCCTTCAGAAGATCCTAATTTTACTTCAGTCCTAGCTCTTATTAAACAGATCTGGTCAAAAATGGGCCGGTATTGTTCCTAGAAGTCAATTCCATCACCAGAATGAAAAGAACTGCCACCGTTTTGGATTTGAGCCAAGCAGAGTGTATTCTGGGGGCTTCTGGAATAATCCACAGCACCTGACCTCGGGCACTCTCCAGAGCTGACCTTTCAATGTGCGAAGTGCAATGGTAGAGGAGAAACAAATACCTCACCAAGAGAGAGGAGCAACCACACAGTACACATGTCAGAAGAGGAGTCTCTTGACAGGCGTGGTGATGTCTGCAAAGAGCCTTGACGCTGCCATGGAGGAGGGCAGAGAGCAAGAGCATGCGGGAGGGGACGAAAGGACTAAAGGCCAGGAAACCCCAGGCCTACGTCAGTGTCCAGCATGTAAAGGATGGACATTCTGGCAGATGAACCTGGAAGGAGAAGTGGACTTAAGCACCCGCCAAAACACAACCAAATATCACAGGAGTCCCCTGCTATGAGGCACCCAGAGAAGTCAAACACATGACACAGAAAATAGGCTGGTGGGAATTGTGTATATTTGTTAACCCACACTGATCTCACTCTCCGATGGAGATTGTGTTTGTATTTTTCAGGATGCAGCGAGAGAGCTGGGGACCATCTGACCCTACCAACTGACCGTAGGCCGATAGCTGAGATTCTGGCAAGAGAGGGGCCACCACACTCATACCCTGGAGGATCCATATGGAATCCCACAGAGAAGGACGGGATGAACAAGGGACCCACAGCCACAGCCATTCAATCAACACAGGTTAAGCCAGTGAGACAGAAACCAACGATTTTTGACACAAAGCCCCCTAAGCTCACAACCTTAAAGCAGCCTTAATACTCATCCACCACGACTCAGGGAACTGAGCGGAAGAGGGGGTGGGAAGATTGTGAGAGCCGTGGTGGGGGAGATTATCCAGAGGCATGACACCCCTCAGTAACAACACACTTGGGCCAAGAGAACCAGGCTGAGTACTAGGCTATCCAGTGTCCCCTGCCACAAGGACTGATCCAGATGACCCATGGAGGAGGTTATCCAGCGGAGTGGGGAGGGGAGGGCAGCGGGGAATTGGGGATAACAACTCATTGTTTGCCCACTA
Source organism: Zapus hudsonius (assembly GCA_004024765.1). NCBI lineage: Eukaryota > Metazoa > Chordata > Mammalia > Rodentia > Dipodidae > Zapus > Zapus hudsonius. The sequence continues at coordinate 3,081 of PVHP010036366.1, read as the reverse complement.
AATATTGTAACTCATTATGGATAATTTAAAAAATTCAAAAAAAATAGGCTGGTGGTTATGGCGGCTGAGGGCAGTGGGGCGCAGTGCTTCTGTCTGGAGTGATGACCAGGCCCCAGAAGTGGCCAGTGGTGATGGCTGCACACCACTGTGAATGTACCCGGTGCCCTGGATGGCACAGAGACGTGGCTACAATGGCAAATGTCATATTACAGCTAGTTTAGCACAATAAATAAACAAAAACTGAACTATTCTGTACAGGAAATGAGGAAGAGGAGGAGGCAATGGGTGAGAAGGCCCAGCAGAGCCTGGCTCTCTCCGGGGGCCAGTGGATCTCACTCTTGTGTTGGCTGCAGAGTGCAAGTTTCTTCAAACAACACAGCCATAATGTTGGCAGCATCCCAAAATTCTGATGTCGGAATCTAATCCCCAGTATGACAGGATTTGGAGGTGTGGCTTTGGGAAGTCATTAGGTAATGAAGGTGGATTAGCATTAGTGGCCTCAAAAAAGAGGCCCAGATTACGTTCTGCTGTGTGAGGTTATCATGAGAAGATGGTCATCTATGAAGCAATAAATGAGTCCACACCAGACACCACATCTAAAAGCCCCTTGATCTTGGACATTCCAGTCTCCGGAACTGTGTGAAGGAAACCCTTGCTGCTTACACACCGCCCCTTCTGTAGTAAGACTGTTACTGCAGCTGACTGAAACAGACATCTTACATAAACCAGACAATAGCAATGTATCTGGTGGATGCTAGATGTCAGTCCAGAAGCCCACCAACTCCCATTCTCCACTTGTCCCCAGGAGAACTCTAAGAAACCTCCCAAGGATCTCCCAGAACTCCCCTAACTTGTACAGTATTGGTGCAAGCGAAGGGAGGAGTCCCAAAGCCTTAAAACAAACACGATGCTGTAAGATTTCCGAACTGGTAGAGCAGGTCTGGGCTTCAGAATCAAGCGTTGCTGCAGTCAGCTTCAAGCTGCTGGGATGAACTTCCAAACCAGACACAGTTGATGGAAGGAAGGGATTTATTTGAAGCTTACAGATCCATAATGGCAGAAGCTGGTTCCTTTTTGCAAATCCAAACAGAGACACAACCAAACCACCAAAACCACAAGCAAGCAAGCATGAACCTCAGCCAAACAGGAGCCCCATCATACCTTTAGGCTGGAAACCAAATCCTCCCCCCAGGGACACCTCCTCCAGCCAGGAGGCCGGAGACAAGTTTTTTTGTTTTTGTTTTTGTTTGGTGCTGAAACCCAGGAAAGAACCAGAGACAAGTTAAAAAAAAAAAAAAATTTTACTTATTTTAGAGAGAGAGAATATGGGCACACCCATGTCTCTAGCCACTGCAAACGAACTCCAGATGCATGCCCCATTTTGTGCATCTGGCTTTATGTGGGTACTGGGAACCGAACCCAAGTCCTTGGGGGCAAGCGCCCTAACCACTGTGCCATCTCTCCAGCCCCTGGAGACAAGCTTTTTATAAAAACACCTGAGTCAGACATGGGTCTCTACGTCTCTCTACAGCCATGTGTCCTGGGCAAGTTCCTCACCTGCTCCGTCAAAAGGGCCTGAGAAACCTATTTTTTATAGGAGTGCCATCGAGCTGATGACAAGTAAGCAAGACACTGATGTACAAGTTCTCTTGGGTGACAATGCACATTTGTTTTATTTAAGCCTCACTCAGCCCTGTGCAGCCAGGCAACTGAAGGGGAGGAGGCAGGAATGGAGTTACCAGGGTCCAGACAAGAGGTGATAAAGGTTCAAACTGAAGTCGTGGCAATAGGCCTGAAGGAGGAAGTAGACTCCAGGAATATTCTAGAAGAGCTGTGAAGATAGGGAAAGCACTGGCAGCCATCTCCTCTTCCTTCAAATGAGCCTGAAGAAAGGAGCAAGGAGAAGCAGGAAGAAGTCAGAGGTTGTCTAGAACGTTCTGGGTCAAAGTGGCCAGAGGCCAGGACAATTACTGCCTTCACCTTTGACAACTCCCTGCAGTGATGAAAAAGTAATAAAACAGGTCATACTGTCCAGCCAGCAAGCATTCCTCCACCCGCGCCTCCCCCTCCTTCCAGATCAGCCTATAGGAACTAAGGAATCAGCACATAGCCCCCAGGACGTTTCTGGGGTTCATCCCCTCTGCTCCCTAGCATCACTACAGAGACTTAGACCCAGACCATCAGGACCAGAGGAAGCCATGCAAATGCTCATCACAGGCGGAACATGGGGAATTCTCAGGGACCATGAAGCTAGAAACTCTCTCATGAGACATCTGACAACGTCTGGAGCCATTTTTGACTGTCACAACTTCGGTGTTAGGGGATAAGAGTGCTTCCCTCACAGCTGGTACAAGCCAGGGATATACAGGGTTGCTTCCCTCCCCTCCAATGTAATGGAGTGTAGAGCAATGGCCCAAACTGGACATGGCTACTGACTCCTGTGTCTAGTGATGCAGACATTAACCTAATCTCACAATAAAGGGAGCTAGGAGGAGATTTCATGCAGACTGGTGAGACCTAGGCTTCCCACTGAACTCAGCATGCGAAGTCCCTCGTTTTACATCACTTGCTTAAATGGCACTACAGACCAGTACTCTTCAGAAGGCTACATACTAACTCGGGACTTACGCTGTGCACTCAGGAGATGTTTGTTGGATGAACAGATGAAGGCGATATATCTAGTTGAGCACAACTAACTCAAAAATGGGCTGTTGAGAGCTCAATACTAAAAGATACCATTAATAAAGATGCCCGGCTTCGCAAATAATAAAATTTTTAAAAAGGTCTGGGTCTTAACCTGAGAAAGAAGAAAACTGAAATGAAAAGAGAGCTGGGTGTGGTGGTGGTAAACACCTGTAATCTCAGCACTTGCAAAATGGAGGTAGCTACATCATGAGGTTGAGGCTAGCCTGAACTACAAAAAAACTTTTTAGCCGGGCGTGGTGGCGCATGCCTTTAATCCCAGCACTCGGGAGGCAGAGGTAGGAGGAGTGCCGTGAGTTCAAGGCCACCCTGAGACTATATAGTGAATTCCAGGTCAGCCTGGACTAGAGTGAGACCCTACCTCAAAAAAACCAAAAA
>PVHP010036365.1:0-17966 GCA_004024765.1 Zapus hudsonius | reverse complement strand
GGCCTTAGGCACTAGAGGCAAGTGTCTTAACCACTGAGTCATCTCTCCAGCCCAACAGTCTTAACTCTTAAGCCATCTCTCCAGCATGGACTCCCTTTAACACTTTCTTTTCAGTAAGTTTACAAGGTTCCCACAGGTCTTCAGTCCCAAATTTTCTGTCAACTAATCACTACATAACCTTGTTTTATTCATTTAGCATCCATCACTGATTACCATTATGTATCTAGCACATGGATTCTAATAGATGATCTTATACACTCACAGCCTGCTGTACTTAGGCAGCACTACACTTGGAGCCATTCTAAACAGCAAAATTATAAAAACAACAACAACAACAAAAAATCCACAAAAGTGGGGAATTCATGATCAGAAGAGACCACAAAAGAGACACTCATTTAAAACTATTTGTGAAAAAGGATGGAGTGTTGCCTTGTTTGACTTCAAACTGGGAGCACACTGGATGGTGCAAAATGTTCACTGTTATGTGTATGGACCTTGTGTGGCCATAAAAGCATCACAAGTATTGACCTAGTATTAAGGATCAACAGATGTGAATCTGTACAAGAGATGTCAACTGAAATTCTGCCATCAAATTTGGCATCTTAGGCTATATTTTTACATACTTTTTAGAGGCAATCTTATAAGAAACAAAGAGAAAATGAATATGGGCACACCCAGGTCTCTAGCTTATAATTATGTAGCGCACAGAACTAAAACCATGGAAATGGGGCAATCTATAAACACATACTGGATTCACATGGAGTAAGGAAGACTACCAACAACATCATGCTTCCCATTATACCTTCAAAAACTTCAGGTGCCATCCAAGCATCACTGCCTTTGTTATTGGTCATATGTGTTTGAATATCACAGGCTGTACCAAAATCACAGATTTTGAGAACTGTCCCCCCAGCAACCAGCAGCAAGCTGTTAAAAAGAACAACAAAACCAAAAGTTACAAAGCCAGTATTTGATTCTATAAGATGAGACACTTAAGGAGAGGGAAAAGTTAAGCAAAACAAATGCTATCATTAAATATATGCAAAATGCTAGTTGGTCACTGTAATGGCTGAACAGATTATAGGAATATCAGCAAAAATGGCCATAACCAACAGGTCTCTTAGGAAGACTACCAGACCCATATTTTGATGTCTCCATTGCTAGCTCCATAATATTATGTGATCAAATTTCTCTCTGGTCAAAAGAAACATGGGGTTTAAAAACTTCCTGTAGTTCAACATTATGATGTCTGAAATAGGAGTTTAATTGTAAGTATGTACTATTAAAAAATAACATTGTATAATTTAACTGAAGATAAAGTAAAAGAAACCAATATAAGAAGGAAAACAATGGTTTTATTTTCATCATGTTGGGAAGTAAGCCTAGGGTCTTATACATGACCAGGCAAATGCTCTACCATTTATCTCTAGACTAATGGCCCTTATTTCCAGTTGTTCTATTTCAAAACCATTTTTGAATTTAGAATATGCATTCATGGGAGGAACAAAAATCTACTATGGTTAAAATAACCTAATGAAAGATTATTAGAAATTATTATTAGAAATTTCTACACTTTAGATTTCCAGGCACTATTACCCAACTGATATTCACAAACAACAGCTTCACTTAGGATGTTTTGCTTTTAATGATAAATAGAAACAGAAATGGGTAATAAGCATACTATAGTAATACTCAAATTAGTAAATGTGAACAAATTTTAATTATGCATCTTACTTTTTGTAGATAATTTTCTAATTAAATTCTAATTAATTCAATATGATTAAGCTAGCCAGATAACTACCAGAAATACTTTTATGATAATTATAGAAGAAAAAATGCTTGATATAATTTAATGTACACAATTCAACAATAACAATAAAATTACTGTCTCACTGTTCTTGTTTAAACTCTTGCTATTCATTTTTTGGTAACTATTTTTATTTATTTATTTGCAAGCAGAGCAAGATAGAAGAGAGACAGAGAGAATGGGTGCATCAGGGCCTCCAGCTGCTGCAAACTAACTCCAGATGCATGCGCCTCCTTGTCAATCTGGCTAGGTGGGTACTGGGGTATCAAACTCAGGTTATTATGCTTCGCAGGCAAGTACGTTAACAGCTGAGCCATCTCTTCAGCTCACTACTTTTTACTCAAGGCAATAATACACACTCTAACCTAAGAATTCACCAGCCCTTAATACATTTTCAAGGCTTACTCAAATCAAAATTTAAATTATCTCTGTAGGCTTAATTTCACAAAGACTAAGTTCTCTTCTAGTGAATGAACTTCGAAGATACATAAAATGGGAACATAACTACAGTTTGATACTATATGAACAACTCAGAAATACTCAGCTGTTTTGTTTTTTGAGTGAGGGGGCTTGAATTGAGGGCCTATTGCATGCTAGGTGTGCACTCAACTGCTGAACTTCATTTCTAGCCCTAATTCTGTTAATACAGTGCCTCACTAAGTTGTCTAGGCTGCCACTGAACTTACTCTTTTGCCCAAGCTGTCTTTGAACTTGTGATCTTCCTGCCTTCGCCTCAGGCCTACACCCCCCAGGCTCAGCTTAGTTGACAATAAGATACAGCAGGTGCACATCAAATGTACATGAAAACAGTCATTCCAGAGAACTTTCTTTTGATTTTGAATTCCTTGTCATTTGTTTAAGTCACTACTTAGCCCCGTGTGGTCTAAACTTAGGTGATCCTTTTGCCTTGTAAGTGCTAGGTTTAGAGACTTCATCGTAAAATCCTTTTGATTTTAGTACTATTGCCTGGTTTGTCTAACGGGGTTGATTAAACCTAAAATAAAAAAGGGTAAGGTTGAATGTAGAGTGGGAATATATTTTTTAAAAATTTTTTTAAAAATTATTTGTGTACATACACATAGAATAGCCAGACACTTGTGCCACTTTTTGTGTCTGGCTTTACATGGGTACTGAGGAATTGAACTCGGGTCAGCAGGCTTTATAAGCAAGCACATTTAACTGCTGAGCCATCTTCCCAGCCCTATGAGGATAGGTTTTAAAGCTGTGCAAACCTCTTATTTTTCTCTATATACTGCTCAAAGCTGAAATAAGATAATATAGCAAATAGAAGCGATAGTTTGGGGCATTATAAATCTGAGGATTTCAAGCTCCTCTAGGAATGCTTTGTGCCTGATGCATTCTTATATTCTTTGATTTTAAGTCAATGTGTTACTAGTTAAAAATTATAATTCTCAAAAGTCCGTTTTAAGAATTCTGTTAACATTGGTAAAAGGAACACTGAATACCCATAAACAGGAAAAAAGTAAAAATGTGATTTTTTTTTTGAGTCTGGTGCTTTAAACCACATGCTATTCTGACACATGGTTTATTTCATTACTAGCCAAGAATCGAAGAAAAGGGAATCATGTAGAGAAGAATGTTATAAATACTGAGCTTAAAATTATTTTACCAGGGACCTCAGAAAATAGAAATCATTGTAAGTAGAAAAAAGGTACATTGATCCCAACAAGAGTCCAAGACTTGAAACCTATCTACAGTGCATCAGATTCTGTACAAGTGACAAAAGACACCAAGAAGGGCTGCTTTAAGCCCACATCAAGAGAATAGAATGATTTAAGATTATTGATGACTAATGTCCTAGGAGAAGACACTTATCTAAAGACTAATGTGTTCAACTAAAGTGGTGTGTGGGAACTTTTTCCATTCTTTCACAGGAGAAAACTGAGAAAAAGAAGGACAGTTCATGGGTATATCTACTTTAGCTGAACACTACACAAACAAACAAAATCTGATTCAGTCTTTCCTTCTACAGCACTAATCTAGGTTATTTTAAAATTCTTTTGAAGCCCTAAAATCTCACTATGAAAGAATCTAAACTATTTTAATTTCTGTCCAGATACAAGAAATGCTATTTAGCTTTCCATTCACAAATTTTTATACAAGGTCTATTATGTGTGGACATTGTGCTATTTGTAAAGGACACAGCACAGGAAAAGAAATTCAGGCTTCAGAAAACTGTCCAGTGGCAAATTGCGTACACTAAGGACACAAAATGAGATTTATAGGCTCACAGATTCTATACTTATAATAATCTAAAGGCAGGAATTACTTAAAAAAAAAGATTTCCTCTAAAGATAAATGTGAGCAAAGAATAGACATTTCTGTAAGGTAAGATAGAAAAGAAAGCCATGAACAACAATGAGCATGAATTTGGTTGTGTTCAGGTATCATATTATTAGCACTTACTTTGGTGGTTTCAGATCCCTGTGAATGAGAGCTTTGGGCTACATGCTGTGCAGATAAGCCACACCCTGGGAACACTGTAAACACCAACTCATGGCATGGGCAGCAGTGTAATACGGCAGGGGCTCAGTACCATGCAGCACTGCAAAGAAAGACACCAAATGAAAAGAACTTCATTGCAGAGGTCAAGGGGGGGGGGAGAGTAAGCAGTATATAGAACTAAAAGTTTATGTAACTAATGTTAATCTGAAAGTAAATGCTGTATGTTTTATATAACTGGCAGTATAAGAAGTAATTCATGTAAATATGAGGTTGATATTTCAGGGTGAAAGAGTTGTTCCACAAATGTGGTAAACAGTAGATAAACATTTTTTTCATTGTTAAAATTAAATTGTTCTACAGTCAGAAGGCAAACATAGAAGAATCATGATAAGTTCAAGGCCATCTGAGACTACATTGTGAATTCCAAGTTAGCCTGAGCTACAGTGAAACCATACCTCAATAAATAAATAAACAAATAGTTCTGTGAAGTGAGTTTTCATCATTGTTTTAAAAAAAGCAAAATAAAGAGAAATGGAAGTAAGATCAAAGAGTTCCAGAATGAAAAAGCTCAAACTAAAATGAGGATAGAAAGAAGTCTGAAAATATTTTAAAATCTATTTAAAAAGCAAACATTACTTAAGTTTTTAATATAATAAAGTAACATCAATTTGAAAAATTCCTATATTTAAAGATGTCTAAATTTTGTATACTGACATAGCATCTTTTTAACTTAAAAATATTTTATTTATTTATGTATAAGGAGAGTGAGATGGATGAAGGGTCTTCTGTGACTGTAAATGAACTGTAGATGCATACACCACCTTGTAGATCTGGCTTTAGATGGGTATGTGAGTGGAGTACTGGACCAGCAGGCTTTGAAAGGAAGCACCTTTAACCATTGAGCAATTCTTCCCAGCCCAATTTTAGCAGTCTTTTAAAAAAAAATTATTTCTTTCTGGAACTCTGATGGTAAATTGTTAAGAACATTAAATAACTTAAGTCTCTGCTAAAAACTTTCAAATTATTTAATCTATGAAATGAAGACAGGTATAATGATACTCACCATTATATAAAGAGCCTCCTTCAGCATATTCCATCACAAGACACACCTGAAGGAATATATCAGAAGTTAACTGGAACAACAGCCACTTAGGTCAGGACCTTGCAGAGAAAATTCAGTTCAGCTGTTTGATTTTATTAACAATTACTCTTTTGGCCTTTACTATATGCCTAAGACATTGTTATCTAGGACCCCCATTAAAACTAGAGATGTACACTAAAGCAGAAACAAGTCCATTTCGGGACTTTCTCATATGCTTGGCGCATTGAAAACCTTGTAAGAACCTTATAAGATGAGGTTATTGGATAAGGGTACCTAAGACAACTTCTTTAATATGTTGTTTAATTAAAAGACTAGAAAGAAACTAAATGCAAAAATAACTATTTTCAGAAATATATCTAAGATAGAGCAGACTAAAATAGCTTCATCAACAATATAACTGCAAACATTTGCTATGATACTTCTCATAAGCAGATGACAATGAAAATGTGATAAACTTACTGGATTCAAACAGGCTCCATACAATTTTACAATATTAGGATGGTTCACACGGAATAACTGCCAGAGCTGCAACAAATTAAAGATTCTTTTAAAAACCTACATGGGACTGAAGAGATGGCTCACCAATTAAGGCACATGCCTGAAAAGCCTAACTACTAGAGGTTCAATTCTCCAGTAACCATGTAAAGCCAGATGCACAAAAGTGGGCCTGAAGGCATCTGGAGTTTATTTGCAGTGGATGGAGGCCCAGGCATGCCCATTCTCTCTGTCTCTGTCTCTCTCTCTCTGTCTCTCCTCTTGCAAATAAATAAATAAATAAATAAATAAATAAATAAATAATATGTCTTAGATACCCCAGGGTACACAGCTCAGTGGTAGGTCCTAAATTCAATGTATACTACAACCTATGTCAGTTCCTAGTACATCACAAGGGAGAGAGGGATATACGTAAGTCCATACATATGGAGAGAGAAAGAAAGGCCTGCAAGAGCTTTGGCTGTACTCAAATTCCCCTGTTTTACATCTTCAATTTCTATAAATGTGACCTGTGGGAATGAACTATGAGAATGAAATATGGAAATGAATCATGGAAATATTTCTTGTGGACCTTACAAATACTTTTTCTGAGAATATTGCTGTGAGATGCTCTTTCTGCTAAATTCCTAAGTTAAAACTTGTAACTTGCCCTTAAGTTTCTCTTACAACCATGCAATCCAATGGCTTAAAGAAATATGACTAGGTTTTCTCTGCTTTGATGTACTTTTGGCCTGAACAGTACAGATGCCCAGTACTGACAAGCAATATTTAGAGATGCTGACTGATTTTAAGCTATGCTCTTTGCTCAATTTCCTCATTGGCCTGGTTGTACTCCTGACCCAGAACAAGTGGATATGTGTTGAGAAGTGATGACTATAGCACTGAAGTCACAAACAGCCCACAGAACTGCTGCAGATCCGCTGGAAGATAACAGTGTGTTTGCATTTGTGACCACAGTGAGTGTGTTTTGGATTAGCTGAGTCCAATAGATCATACCCCCAAATCTCTTTAACAAGTGTTTAAGGTCTATCCAAACTTGAAAGTTCTTTGTCCTTTGCCCATGTAATGTTTAACTTGTTCAGGATTACTCTTTTTTGGTCATTCCATAAAAACACCAATGAGCCTGCCAGCGGAAGCTATAGCTTCTGCAAGATCAGAGCAGAGAGCAGCAGCAGCAGTAGAAGCAGTGGGCTCATCCTTAGATTAAATGACTCCAAGGGTTAGTTTTCTTTCCTTCAGGCTCAGCTCTTAAAAGCAGTTAGTCCACACTTGTGCAAATGGCCCCAGGGGTCAGTTTTTTCTTTCTTTCAGGTGTGCTCTAAAAAAATATAGCTAGCCCACTCTTGGGCAAACAAATCCAAGTCAATTTCTAGAATTCCAGGGCTGTGCCACTAGGTAGTGGCCCTCCTACAAAACCACTTCCTGCTCTTTCTTCTCTCTCTCTTGCTCTTCTCCCTCGCTCTACAATCCATTATGCTGCTGGATTGGACATCTTTTATTATATGCCACTAGAAGACTTTCTCCCTCTACAATCAAGATTTATAAGCTTTAATAAGATTTTTGTCCTAATAAAATTTAATGAAATTCTTTTCCGTATTTTCTTAGTATAGCTCCATATACTTGTATTTCATCTTGGTAAAATTTAACAGTGAGACTGAAATAGCAGAATATTTAATTTATTCTCAATTCCTCATTGAACTTCATTAAGATGAGAAAGTTCTATTTTTCTTCTAAAGGTGTAAACTCAGGACTAAGAGAATCTGAAATGAGATGATAGCCATATTTTTTGAAGTAGGGAAGCTAGCAATAAATGACACAACAGACCAAAGAAGGCTGAACCATAAACTGGCAATCTGAAAAACAGAGAAGCACAAGATTTATTTCATAAAGCTCCCAAGAGACTGAGTCAAAAAGTAACAATCACCTATAAGCTAATAAATGACTGTGGAGAAAAGATTTAAAGTTAGACCTAAAGAACTCTTCCGAAACTTTAAACAGCTCAATGACTACCTCAATGACAACCAGCAGAAGATGAGGTTAATTCGTTAGAGGAGATACAGCAATTGGCATCTTGATTGAGACCCCTAAACACTAATGAAGGATAAATTCAAAGTAGTTGTCCCTGGGAAGCACAACATTAGATGGAAGACTTAGGGATTTAAGTTTCTTTACTAATAAGTCTTAAAAAATCATGATGATTTTTCTTTGGGAGGTGCAGTGCTAGGGATGGACCCCAAACTCTCTTGTACGCCAGGAACAGCACTGAACTATATCCCAGATCACTATATGACTCTGTAAACTACATGTATGTATAATCTTCATTAAAATTTTATGCACACCTGACTGAGGTGATGGTTCAGTGGTTAAAGGCACCTGTTTACTTACAACATCTACCAGCTCAGGTTTGATACCCCAATATCCACAAAGCAAGATGCAGAAAGTGGTGCATGTTTTTGGTGCACCCATACTCTCTCAAACAAATCAATAAAAATATTTTTAAAAAAGTTTTACCCGGCCTGGAAAGTTGGCTCAGTGACTAAGGCCTGCAAAGATTAACAACCTGAGCTCAATTCCCCAGTACCCATGTAAAGCCAGATGCACAAAGTGGTACATGGTATCTGGAGTTTGTTTGCAGTGGCTGGAGGCCCTGGCACGCCCATTCTTCCCTCCCACCCCCCTGCCGCCTTATAAATAAATAAAATATTTTTACAAAGTGTTCCCCCATACTATTATCTTTTAAACTCTTAATACTATTAAACATATATTATTTCTCTCAATGACACTGCCATATGGGGCAGATAATTACCATATATAACCATGAACAAAAATAATTAAATCAAGACTGAGGCCAGAGTCCTAGGGCATACTACTAAAGATCATCTTTGTTCATGCCAGCATTAAACCATCAATTTAATGCTGGCATGAAGTGATAGGTGATTATGAACAATCATTTCATAATTAAGTTTTCACTGCCCCACATTATACATTAAGAAAAGAACATGAAAGCTGGGCATGGTGGTGCACGCTTTTAATCCCAGCACTTGGGAGGCAGAGAGGTAGGAGGATCACACTGAGAGTACATAGTGAATTCCAGGTCAGCCTGGGCTAGAGTGAGACCATACCTCAAAAAACCAAAAAGAAAAAAAAAAGAAAAGAACATTAAGTGTATTTTTAAATTCTAATTTAATTCTGATTTAAATTCTAATATATAAATTTAGAAGGTTTATATGGTAGAGCCCACTTTTCTTTTATTTTTTTTTAAATATATATTTATTGTCCATAATGAGTTACATTATTTAGTGGGCAAACCATGCGTTGTTATCCCGAATTCCCCAATTCCCCCCCTCCCCATCCCTGATCAGTTGTATATCCTCCTCCGTGGGCTCTCTGTATTAGTCCTTGTGGTAAGGGATCCTGTATATCTTAGTACTCATCCCGGTCTTCCTGGCCCAAGTGTGTTGTTACTGATGGGTGCCATGCCTCCAGACAGTCTCCCCCACCACAGCTCTCACAATCTTTCCGCCCCTCTTCCACTCAGTTCCCTGAGTCGTGGTGGGTGAGTAATAAGGCTGCTTTAATGTTGCGAGCTTAGAGGTCCTTGTGTCGAAAATCCTTGGTTCCTGTCTCAATGGCCTATCCTGTGTTGACTGAATGACTGTGGTTATAGGTCCCTTGTTCATCTGTCATTGTCTGCTGGGTTCCCTATGGATCCTCCCTGAGAGCCCACTTTTCTTTAGCCAGAGATTAAAATTGATTAAGAACATTGGTTTAATCAAACACTGTGACTTAGCACATAAAATAACAATAAATAAATCTAAAAATACAATATATCCTATGATTACTGAACATTCTTTCCTTTCATTACCCAATTTGTGAAAGAGTAAGATTGTAAATTTTCGTGATAAAGAAGGAAAAATCCAATTTGGGATTATTTTTCCTTAATTTATCTGAATTTCTAAAGATATCTAGTTTAAAATGAGTGTATAAAATTTCCCTTAATTTTAATACCATTTCTTTCCTATTTCAAAATTAAAATATAGCCTTGAAATCAACTTGGAAACCATGGATGAGAATACACTTCACTTCAGAGATCAACTCACTCAGAATTAGAAGTGTAGTAAATAAAATGTTCTGATGGCAGCACCCTTAGTTCAGCCAAGTTGTTGAGGTCTATGTATCCAGAGAAATGATGAGACGCAATGCCTTTCATAATAAAGTCTAAGTAACCCCATCTCAGCTTACCTCTACGATGAAAGCTTTCCTTTCAGACTCACTTTCTATCTGTTTAATAGCAACATCCTTTGCCCTCCACTTAGCTTTGCAGACCACTCCAAAGGCTCCTCTTCCAACCACCTGAGTTCAAGAAAAACACACACAGATCAGAAACAGTGAAATCAGTCTTTTAAGTCTTATTAAAGAAAATTTCAGAAGTCCTCAAAACTTGATTTTTCTCCTAAGAATGAATTTTTCATTAAACTGAACAGACAACTGCTAGATTACAAGAGATTTGCAGACTCCCTATCCCTCCAGCAGTATGCACAGAACAGGTTCAGGTTCAAGTTTGGTACTTTGGACTTACCTATTATAATTATCCTACTGCACCAGTAGGAATGCCACCTCCCCCCAGACACTGCCTCAGTCAGGTCTTAAATTAGGTAGGATCTTCCCTAGCACACCTTTCCCCTCTTTGACCCCTCCCCCTTTCCTACTCATAGTTGTTAATTGTCTTTCCCTTTCCCCTTGGATCCCTGCCATCTTCTCCTGGCCATAAGCAAAAAATCATGGGTCCAAGAACCAGTTTGTCTTCAGCCCTCTGTATGATGAACCTGAAGTTAACAATAATGAAAATTTATGGTTATTATCAAGTGAAGTCAAAAGCAAAACAATATATATATATATATATATATATATATATATATATATATATATATATATAAAGAATAAAGTAAAGCAATTAATTCATCAATCACAGAAAAGCATTAAAAAGGCAAGATGAGAATAAAGACATGGTTCATAAAAATAAAATTAAAAAGCAGAAACATGTAATAAGTGTTTTAAGCCATTATATTTAAGAAATTCAAATCAACTTAGAATAACAAGTGGAGATAAGGGAGAAAAAAACATGTATGCTAAAAGACATGGTGAAGGAGAGGCAAAATGTGGTAAAGTCTGCAGAATGGAGTGTTATGCAACAAGAAAAGGAATGAATAAATCTCAAAAATATTACGGGGAAAAGGAACCTGAATTTGATCCAGAACCCATGTATTAAAAAAAAAAAAAGCCTGGTGTAGTGGCATATGCTTGTAACCCCAGCATCAGGCAGTAGAGAAAGGCAACAGATCTCAGAAGCTTCCTGGCCAGTTAGTCTAGCCTACTTGGAGAGTTTCAGTCTGTTAAAAAATTATGTCACCATGGAGGTGATGGTGTCTGAAGAAGGGCATATGAAGTTATCACCTCTGGCCTCCACATTAAGCCCTCTCCCTCACATATACACACTAAGTAACAAGCTAGAGTCTTTATATCATGTACTATGGACACAGTTAAAGGGTTATCAAGGCCCCCAAAAGTAAAACCCAGGAATGCCCTTGTGCCTGAATCTATTTTTTTCTACCCCACCCAAAAAAAAACCTGACCAGGTTTGAGGAGATGAGTGTCTCTAAATCTCTCTCCTTAGAAAAGAAAGGAATGTAAAGGGATTACTCCCTTCCTGAGAATATGGTGATATGCAGACACCTGGAATCAGAACTGAACAGACCAGTAGGCCTTTAAAAGACCCCAATCTGGGTCTCTAGGGATGGATTCCTCATTTACCAGGAATCCCATTATCTCTTAAGCCCTACCTCTGTAATCGCTATAAAATATTCTGGAACATTATCCTTGTCTGTGGGTTTCATTCATCAAAATTCTTAAGAAAAATCCTGGAAGGACACTGACTTAGTGAAAGCTTTTGGCATTTTAGCTCCTGAGTTATTGCCAACCTAAGAGACAAAAAGGGATCTGATGCACTTAAAGATACCCCAAGAATCCCATAGCCTATCAATTTATATAAAACAGGAAAGAAAAATCAATAGATATAATGCAGATCAACAGTTATCTAGTACTGAAGATAAAAAAATGAAATTAATGTGAATGGGTAGCAGGTATCCTGACAGGTGATTAACTGTCTTAAAAACTGATTTATTGTGAAGGCTGAGAAAAGGGTAAATTTGCATAAATTATTGAATTGTATAATACTTTAAATGTGTGAGCTTTATCATAGGTAAATTATTTTTAAGCAGTAATAAACAGATCAACCACATGCCATATTATTATTGAAGCTAATGGGCATCACAGGGGTCCATTGCTCTGTCAAGGTACTCTATTTTTATAAATACTTAAAATTTACCATGCTATAAAAGTAACAGTAGAACAAAAATAAAAATGAGCTTGATGACTGTTAAAACCATTAGATTCCATTATGGCAAAGGACCTATGTTAAATTCATCTACTCTTATCTCTCAACTTCTGGGGAATGTTTCCTTAAGAAAAGTTTATCTCCCTGTATTACTTTGTTAATGTATTTTCTGCACACCAGGCACTGAGCTAAGTGCTTTACACCCAACACCTCATTTATACAGCCTCACTTAGGAAGCAAGCACTAATGCTAGCCACATTTTGCAGATAAAGCTTTAAAAATGCAAACTAACTTTCAAAGGGCAAACAATTAGCACCTGGTAGTGTGTGGTTTAATGCCAGCCTTCCAAGAACCTTTCATAAACCAGGTTTGTGCTCCCTTGGAGGAAACTTCACCTTATACAAATTTACACCACAAACCTTGTCTATAACAAAATATACTATAGCTAGAGTAATCAATGATTTTTAAAAATCTACATCCTGCCACTTTATAGTGTTCAAAGGAGGCACAAATAAAGATAGCAGTACAGTAGTTGTAGCAACAAGTCCTAATTTTTTTTCAACTTTATGATCACACTAGACTAAGAAGATATGCATAAAGCCAGCCTACCTATTGATAGCACCATTAACCAGGAATGATTATCAAGTGATTCAATATATTTTTTAACCATGTACCTATAAATGTAACAAAATGACTGTTACTCAGTAAGACTTCTCCTGTTTCATCACTGTATTTTGAACTATGTTCCAGCAGGGATCCAAATTTTATCTTTTCTTGTGAATCATGCACTTGTCATAACTCTTTTGGGTATGTGATCTACAAGTGTCACCTATTGATGAGATGGTGGCTGACTCTATGCTTTCAAGTTAAAACCATGGAATAAAATGTGGGCAAATGAGGACATTATAAATCTCTCTCTCCCACTTTATAAAAGCAAATTTCTAGAATGATCTGAAAGTAGAACAGGCATATTTATATAAGGTGAGAAACCATGGCGTCAAAAGTCTTCATTCTTCACTAAAGCTATAAGATACTTTGTGTACAAAGTGAAATAGGACCAAAAAGATAATAAAGGGCAAAAGATCAAGGTTGTACACATTAATTAAAATATATAACAGAAAAATTGCTATTAATTAATGGGAGTAGGTTTATAAGTATAGAGTCAATGCTTAAAGAATTAAATTCCTGAGAATCAAGAAAGACATTTTTTGATGGCACTAATACAGAGATATTACGGACACACATACACACACATCATCTTTACCTTTGTGAGATGTGAGGTAAGAAAGAAACTCAATACTATACAATAGTAATACTTACATTTAAAAACATGATACAACAGCTGAAGAATGCCAAAGGAGTTGAGTGCCCAGGATGGAAACTATAAAATAGGATTAGCCTACCCCCATATTCCCATCCCCCACCCCCACCACTCTAGGATAGGGTAAAATGCTGAATGCAATGGCAGAAAGGACTTATACACAGACACACTTGGCACTTTGATTCCTAGGGCAGGCAGTCTCACAGAAGGTGCTTGACAAACATGGCAGGTACAGTTAGATAAATGGCAAGGAACACACAAATCGGAATAGCATCTGCAGTTCCCCTGGTGGGGAGGAACCTGATGCAGCTTACTTACAGCCTAAGAATTAAGGTGCAGGGTATTCTAGTCTGGTGAATGATAGAACCTACCTGGAGACAGAATGCCACAGATAGGAAAGATATTGGTTGAGCTTAAACCTAATGGTGTAACAATGTCCCAGGCAGACTATGCCGAACTGCACCCCCACCCCCCACAGGGCCTCGCTCCAATTCCAACTTGAGAGCAAAAGCTCCCTTGCAGGCACTTGCCAGAGGGGTAAAAGGGACATCTCTAAACTCACCCTACTGGGATATGAAAGGGGAAGAGAAGCAAGTAGATCTGTTGTGATTACTCCTGAACTGCAGTACAAACACTGACCCCCATACTATATTGTATACCAGATACTAGTCCAGAACAGCAGGCACACTTGTAACCTCTGCAACTAACACATCTGTGGTTAGAACACTAACCCAAACACAGTAGCACATAGAACAGAACATGCCAGCAAACCCAATGAAAACTTGTAGTGGCCCCTACAACAAGAAAACTAGACCCTTATCAAGAAATGGACAGAAACCAATGTAAACAAAAACAAAAACAAAAACACAGCAATACAGGCTAAGACTCCCCAACCTAGGACACCAAGTCCCACAATGGAAGAGGTCAATGAGAACATAGGGAGGATAAAACCACTACTCCCAAATAAGAATAAAATAACTCCTGGTCATAACTGCAATGAGACCATGACCAAGATGATGGCTAAAATGGAAGCTGTCAAAAAAGATGTGTAAATGAGATGAAACTCAGCAGTGCGAGCATAGACATAAGACTGAACCTAATGGAGAAAAACCTGACTGATGACAAAAACACAGTAAGTGAATTGAAGATGAACCAACTATGGGAGGAGCTTGACAATCAGCTGATTAAGTTTGATGAGGACTTAACAAAGCTCAAGAATGAATTTCAGGAGACATTAGCAAAACAAAAGTAGATTGGAAATTGGTACTCACCAATGAAATAGAGACCATGAACAATTATATAACTGAAACCAAATATCAAACAGAGGTTTTAAAAGCCTCCTCTGAATCCCTCAGTCCCAGAATTGATAACCTGGAGGAAAGATCTTTAGACATCGAAGACAAGACAGAAGGAAATACTAGGGACTCCATAGGCTTCAATATATTCAAAAATTCATGTGAACAAAATATGAGGCATCTGTGGGATACCATAAAAAGACCAAATCTCAGGATCATGGGCATCCCAGATAGAGAAGAAACCCAGGTCAAAGACATAGAAAATATTTTCAACAAAATTATACAAGACAAATTTTCTTTATCTTACAAGAGAAAGACCAATGCAGATACGAGAAGCCCACAGAATTCCAAACAGACAAGCCTAAAGAAGGAACTCAACAAGACATATCTTGGCTAAAATGCTAAGCATAGAAAATAAAGATAGAGTGCTCAAGGCAGCAAGAGAGAAACATTGCATCACTTATAAAGGGAAAATTATCAGATTTATGTCAGACTTCTCATTAGAAAACATGAAGACCGGAAAGGCATGGAACAATGCTCTTTTAGGCCTAAAGAATTACAGATTCCAACCTAGACTACTATACCCAGCAAAGCTATTCCTCATAATAGATGGAGAATTGAAAATGTTCCATGAAAGAAGCCAGCACTAAGACTATATGAACACAAAGCCAAACTTACAGAGAATACTATAGGAGATAATCCATACAGAAGAATCAAGCAACCTACCTCAGGAATCTAATAGAGAACAAGCATGGTAATCATAATTATTGGGTGAATAATAACATGTGAGGCACCAACCCTTCACATTGGCATGGCTTAAGGCAAACCTCACAGTTATAATTCTGAATATAAATGGACTTATGTCACCTATAAAAAGACACAGATTAGCAGGGTGTATCCAAAAAATGGACCCTTCCATCTACTGCCTTCAAGAAACGCACCTCACTTCTAAACACAGAAATCTCAGGGTGAAAGAATGGAAAGCAATTTTTCAAGCAAATGGAAATAAAAAGCAAGCAGGAGTAGATACATTAATATTAGACAAAATAGACTTTAAACCAAAATCAGTTAAAAAGGACAATGAAGGTCACTTCTTACTCATCAAGGGAACGATCCAACAAGAGGATATCATGGTCACAAATATGTATGCACCAAATTCAGGTGCACCACAGTTCATAAAGCAAAATTAACTCATAAACAAAATAGAAAAAAACACTAATTCCATCATAGTAGAAGACTTTAATACACCACTATATCTCTAGACAGATCATCCAAACAGAAGGTCAGCCTGAAAATAATGGAGCTTAACAACACCATAGACCAATTAGATCTGACAGATCTATACAAAACATTTCATTCTAAGGACACAGAATAGACATTCATCTCAGCAGGCCATGAAACCTTCTCCAGAATAGACCACATATTAGGTCATAAAACATCCCTCAACAAATTGAGGAAGACTGACATAACCCCCTGCATCATATCAGTTCACAATGCATTAAAGTTAGAAATTAGCAATGGGAGGAGCAGCAGAAGCTATACCAACTATTGGAGTCTGAATAATACACTTTTTTTTGTTTAAACTTAATTTTTTTTTTTTACTGTCCATAATGAGTTACATTATTTAATGGGCAAACACTGAGTTGTTATCCCCAGTTCCCCAATGTCCCTCTTCCCCATCTCCAATCAGCTGGATATCCTCGTCCATGGGCAATCTGGATCAGTCCTTGGGGCTGGGGACATAAACTTTTAAACAATGAATGGCTCGTTCAAGATATCAAAAAGGAAATCAAACATTTTCTAAAAGTAAATGATAATAAAGACACAACATACCCAAACCTATGAGACACTATGAAGGGGGAATCATAGCACTAAATGGCTTCATAACAAAGACAGAAAGATCTCAAATTAATGACCTAACTACCCACCTAAAGGCTTTGGAAAAAAAGAGAACAATCCAACCTTAGAGGGAGCTCAAGGTAAAAAGAAATAATTAGGATCAGAGCTGAGATTAATGGACTGGAAATAAAGAAAACAGTTGAAAAATAGATAAAACAAAGAGTTTGAAAAAATAAATAAGGTTGACAAACCCTTGGCCAATATAATTATGGAAAAGAAGAGAGAACAAGAGATAAAGAAAAAGAGAGCGAGAAGGCTCAAGTGAACAAAATCAGAAATGAGAGATCACAACAGACCCCTATAAAATTGGAAGAATCATTAGGTCATACTTCAAATACCACTGCTCCACATAATTGGATAACATGGAAGAAATGGATGAATATCTGGACAACTATTACATACCAAAGCTTCACCCAGAAGAGATAAAGCTCCCACATAAACCTATCACATCCACAGAGATTGAAAATGTAATCAAGAACCTCCACAAAAGGAAAAATCCAGGACCAGATGGATTCTCAGGCAAATTCTATGAAATCTTAATCATAGAACTGAAACCATTCTTTCTGAAACTTTTCCAAACTATAGAAAAAGAGGGGAAGCTTCCAAATTCCTTCTATGAAGCTAGCATCACCCTAATCCCCAAACTATACAAAGATGTAACAAGAAAACTACAGACCCGTATCACTGAAGAATTTAGATGCTAAAATCCTGAACAAAATCCTCACAAAACGGACACAACTCCACATTAAAAATATTATCCACCTTATCCAGTTGGCTTCATTCCAGGGATGCAGGGATGGCTAAACATATGGAGGTCAATTAGTGTAATCCACCACATTAATAGACTCAACCACAAAAACCACATGGTCATTTCAAATGATGCAGAAGGCCTTTGACAAAATTCATATCACTTCATGTTCAAAACTCTCGTAAAACTAGGCTTTATACCTCAACATAATAAAGGCAATATACAATACTTCTACAGTCCATATCATACTCCATGGGAAAAGACTCAAGGAGATCCCACTTAAATCAGGAACAAGACAGGGGTGTCCATTCTCAACACTGCTCTTCAACATAGCGCTTGAAGTTCTAGCCCAAGCAATAAGACAGGAGAAAAGCATAAAAAGGATACAAATTGGAAGAAATAAAATTATCCCTCTTTGCAGATGACATGCCCCCCCAAA
>PVHP010036364.1:0-17958 GCA_004024765.1 Zapus hudsonius | reverse complement strand
ACTTGGGCCAGGAAGACCGGGATGAGTACTAAGATATACGGGATTTTTATTTTAAAAGAAATTGAAAAAAAAATGCCGGTGTCAGGTAATATTCATTGCCATACAAGAGAAGTTTTTATGAGACACTAAAGTGACCTTAATCATACATTTTAATGAGACTTTCATTTATATATTTACTGACTAACTGTGGAAGACCTGATATGATTTGAAACTTTTTTAAGCTTATATCCTCCCAAGCCTTCTTACAAAAACAAACACAATCACTATTCTATGCGCGCTCTCTCTCTCTCTCAGAGTCGAGGTCCAATGTGGGATCAGAAGCCTCCAGAGACATACACTTATGACACTGTCTCCTTGACACATGGGAAAAGCTTGCCAGCACAGCTCAATATTCACAAGAGCACAAGCCTAGGTATTGTTGCAAACAGAGCTCCACTGAGGAGAAAGGAGATTCACCAGCACAGTGCTTTCCTGGAGGTGAACTTTGGGCCAACACTCTGAACGTGAAGGTCTTCAATGTCTCATCCTTTGCAGAACCAGGTGTCAGTTTCTAGGATAAGAGTAAGTACTGCAGTGTGAGAAAGCAAAACTACTTAGGATTGTGAGGAGGGCAGGGAACATGAAGATTTTTATGCTAAATGTAAAAAAATGAAAAAAAGACCCAGTCTTATTAAACAGGTAGACTATAAAAACTTTGTTAATTCCTGTCTTCCCCCCAAAGTTTACTACTCTTTCCGGGTTTAGAGTTAAAATATGGTCCTTAGGCATGTCTTGTTGATGGATATTCTCAAAGGAAGATCACAGGTAGAACCTGGGAGGTAGACAGCATATTATTTTTTCCTGTGGCTCTCTATAATGATAAAATTACATCATCTCTTCCTTTGAATATGATGGTTAGTGTGGAGAAATGAACATGACCCCAAAATGCAGAGTCAGGAGTGTCCCTTGAATGAAAGGCCACATTCTGTAACCACAGCAGCACCATCATCTGTCACCTGAGCCACCCTGGAGGTGAATACAATCACAGGAACAATGAAATACTGCATGGATGAAGGTGACATTTCTCTAGGCATGAATGGGAGGAACATTTTCATTTTTTACTTTGCTCTCCACAATCACCAATAAAGGAAAGACCTGGGTGATGGTGGAAAATGGAAAACACAACTCTATGTGAAAGAAAATGATTGTTAGAAGAAGAGAAATCTTTCTGTCTTCCTTCAGATAAAAAGTTTTCCTTTATATTGTGATATACTGAAATATGTCACAATATGAAGAGCCTTCATTTCCCTGGAGCTGCCAATGTTTAAAGACAATGCTCCAACTAAGGGACCTCATAAATTCCACCCTCACAGTGTCCCTAGTATAAGGAAATTGAGACAGAATGTACGCTGGACTCAAGCTCACTCATACAAGGATTGCCTGTATTCAGCAATGAGTGGATAGATTTCTCCAGAATCTGAAGTCCTGTCTCTCCTGGGAGGCATTTAGGAGGGTATTTAAAGACCTTTGGTATGATATGGACTTCACAGATAAAGTTTTTCCTATGTCTGGGACTCCTTAGGTAACTATGGACAGACAATAGGTGACCATTATTATAAATGTTGATTGGGCCGGGTTTAGAGCTGTTTTCAAGAGGAGCTTATCAGACATAGGATCCTTCAGATATGTAAAACGTTCTCTCAGGTACCTTGAGGTGTTGTCAGGGGTGAGATCCTGTGTAAAACATGTTCCTAGGCCTAAGGAGCTGTATTTGTCCCTTCACCTAGAGTCTGGTGCCAGATCAATGCATATCTTCATCTTCAAGGTACTGTGGGATATATTAGAGATGGAAAAGGCTTTTGACAGTTTTTTATAGCAATTTTCCAAATCATAACTACCTGTTTCTCATAGTATGTTCTGCTGACAAAGGCATCATTGTATAAATTAGGCAATAATACCATTAGATATTATAAACAGAAATCATAAATATTGTAAGCTTTCTTGCAACAGAATATATTATATGAAGCAAACAGAATTGTACCCTAGAGTGACAATAGGGACCACCTGTGTCAGCCATTGTCAGCAAACATTCCCCACATGCATTAGTTCCATGTAAACTACCAGCTCCATTCAAGCACTCATCCACTGCCTTTCATACAACTCCTGCATTGCACATGAGCAAGAGAACTTGAACATTCTTTAAATTTCATAGTGGTGGTCAACTAACTTATTTTGATGCCTTCATTTATCATAGGTACCTATCATAACTACCAAATGACTTTGATGGAGAATATTTCAGAAGCGACTGAATTTATTCTTGTGGGATTAACAGACTCCCCTGAGCTGCAAGTCCCTTTATTTATAGTCTTCACTCTCATTTACTGCATCACTGTGGTTGGAAACCTCGGGATGATCATGTTGATTCTGCTGGACTCTCGTCTCCACACTCCCATGTACTTCTTCCTCAGTCACCTCTCCTTTGTGGACTGTGTTTACTCCTCTGCTGTCACTCCTAAGGTGATGGTGGGGCTTCTCACAGGAGATAAGGTGATTTCCTACAAGGCATGTGCTGCCCAGATGTTCTTCTTTGCTGCCTTTGCCATCACTGAATGTTTCATCCTGGCCACAATGGCTTTTGACCGCCATGCAGCAATATGCAAACCCCTGCATTACACCACCACCATGACAAGTACCACATGTGTGCTCATGGCCAGTGGCTGCTATATGTCTGGACTGTTGCAATGCCCAATCCCCATTGCCTTAACTTTCCATCTCTCCTTCTGTCATTCTAATGTGATTAATCACTTTTTCTGTGATATTTCTCCACTCCTGGCTCTTTCGTGCTCTGATATCTACACAAATGAGATTTTGCTATTTATATTGGCAACATTCAATGTTGTTTTCAGTCTTTCAGTTATCTTGATCTCTTACCTGCTTATTTTTGTTACCATCCTGAGGATGCGTTCATCTACTGGCCAGATGAAGGCCTTCTCTACCTGTGCTTCTCACCTCACAGCTGTCTTCATCTTCTATGGAACAATCATCTTCATGTATTTACAGCCCAGTTCCAGTCACTCCATGGACACTGACAAGGTGGCCTCTGTGTTCTACACTATGGTCATCCCCATGCTGAACCCTCTGGTCTACAGCCTGAGGAACAAAGAGGTCAAGAGTGCATTCCAAAAAGTTGTTGAAAAAGCAAAATCTTTACTTATGAAGTGTTTATAAGCCTTTTGAAACTTACCTTAATCATCCGATATCCAAGAATATTTTTCCAAGAATATTTTAAATCATGTCTTGTCTTTTATTTGAGCAGTTCTTTTACATTTGTTATGTCTGTCTTTTTCTTTCAAAGTGTAACAAGGCAGGAAAGTATTTTGCATGTACTTTTACTTTAAATAAGATGCAATTCATTTTCAGAAGTAAAGACTACAATGATAGATACTTCCAGTATCACACATTTCTCCACAAAGTTGGTATCAAGGCATGCATCTGAAGCTAAGGGTAAAGTGTCTATGGTCAAGATCCTAATATGGCCATCCATCCCCATTAGATCTAGGGTAGTGTGCCCTCGTGTGGTGGTGGTTGTGATGGTTGCATGGACCTTACTAAGGCTCATATGACATATAGCTAATGCTGTTCTATCAGGAGGTCCAGTGTCTCTGGGAGGAATCCCGTGGTGGTCTTCTTACTACTGGTGGTATGGGTGCCATGCCTGATTGCTGAGTGTGGTCCACCTCATGAGTATGGGGACATCGAGAACACAGCTGAGTAGTTAAAGCAAATATTGAAATCCCAGAGTGTGACAGTTGAAAGATGAGAAGGTCAGCTGCCTGGGGTTGAGGTGGTGTTCAAAGCTTAAAGAATCAACTGCATAAGATGACAAGGTTAGCCATCTTATTATAATTCATAGTTACCCCTTGTCTGTGTCCATTGTTGTGGTTCTTCACCTAGTCTACATCAGGATTTTTCCAGAAGCTGCTTTAGCCAATCAGACCCACAATAAAATGTGTCTATAAACATTTCTTTATGCAGATGTACACCTACTATTTCCTGCTACTGATTTAGCTCCCTTTCATGATTCCACAACCCTCCTCTTGTGACCAATGTATCCAAGCCACTCAATATGGCCCGGGTGTCATTAAAACTTTGCCCCACTCACTTCTCTTGTGAGAGAAAGAGATCTCAGAGACCTCCAGGCACAATAAGACCCCCCATACTTCACCTTCCAACAGGGGAATCCATGTACAAGTCTCACCCCACAGCACTCCTCAACCAAAAATAGTGCTGTAAGAGTGAGGAAGGGGGCACTTCAACAGAACCCAGATTATTAATTCTTTGCTGTCAATGTTGCTACTTTTGGATATGTATATATCCATTAGTAATAGCCCTTCACTGGTTGCCAAATGTAGAGATGTTTATGATAAAAATACACCATTTGGGGGACTGGAAAGATGGGTCAACAGTTAAATATGCAGGCTTAATGATAAATATATGTGCAAATAGGCCTTGCCCTGATGTCTATTAGGCTATCACCGGCCTTACTGTCCTTCCTAGGTGGGGGGTGAAAGGCAGGAAGGCTGAGGCTCAGCCTTGCATCATCCTCATGTCTCCTCCAAACCTCTAGCCCTAGCCAGACCCCAAGCCCACAGGCAGCTCCCAGTGTGATGCTGCACTCACTGCTCTGGCTCTGCACCCTGCTGCTGGGGCCTGCCTTCCTCTGCTTGCTCAAGACCACCTCCTGCTGGCAGTCCGGCCTGCCATTCATCACCATCATCAGCTATGTGCTGTCCTCTGCACCTGATTTCTTCACACTATCATAAGAAACATTTTTCTTGAGGTGTCTTGAACACACATCTTCTACCCAGATATTACACAGATAAAAGGACAAAGGATGATTATACCTAAACCAGTTTTGGTGAACCAAAGAGTTTTTTGTTTTGTTTTGTTTTGCTTAGAGAGCAGGGTTAGGGGTTGTTTACAGACCTGTCTCAAAAGCACTTATGTCACCAAACAGCCCACACTTCACATCAGGAGCCATCTGACCAGGCTGGTTGTCCATCCATGGAACTCATATAAAATACACCAACCTGAGTCTCAAGATGAGCTTCTCAAATTCCCCTTGGGCAAGAGCTCTAACTTACTTCCTTCTCTTAAATTCTACCTATAATATATATATATATAAACTATGTAAACCTGATCCTCTGGTCTATGGATTCCAATCACTGTCTTCAAGATAAGAGTCCAATGTCTCTGACTCAGTAGAAGTTTTTGACTGTTGAGTTTTTCAGGTCTCTAACTCCAGAGTTACTGCCCAACAAAGATGTAAAAAAAAATGGCAAACACTACCAATGACAGACCGAAATTCCTGAAAACATATATTTAAAAAAATTATTGTTAATAATTCAATACATTCTATAAGCATGTCTTCTGATGGTACCTTCATTTCACTCCTCCCTGACTCCAGCCCACAAATGGGCCTCCTCAGTGGGATTGTTGGACTGGACCATCGAGTATTGGGCTGTGATTATACAAGAATTAGCCAGTTTTTTTCTTTTTGAGTTTTTATTGAGGGGGGGAATGTCTCTGGATATTCTCCTCCACCATGGTTCTTACAATTTTTCTGCCCCCTCTTCTGCTAAATTCTCTGAGTCATGGTGAATGAGTTTTAAGTCTGCTTTATTGTTGAGGTCTTAAGAATCTCTGAATTTCTGCTTTGGACTGTGTTGGGCATCCTTGGTGTGTGTCTCCATTGCCTTTTCATAGGTTATCTGAGTTGCTGCGGAGGTAGATCTCTTGCTCGTCTCACCACTTCCTAAAAGGTTTCCTTTAGACCCTCTTTGAAAAGTTAAGAGTGGTTAATCTCCTCCCTGGGTGTCAGCCATCTTCCCATTTCTTTATTGGTGGAATTGAGTTTCCCACAGTTTTCACTGCCATCTAGAAAACGCAAACAATCTCCAATGAAGAGTTAGATTATTATAGGTTAAATGAGACAAGTGCAGAGTCTTGAAGGTAGATGCCCAGTAGAGTGCTAGTTGGGGCCATTGGTAGCTCTATATGCATCTTTTCTAGGAGCTTCCAGGCTGCTTTCCATAGTGGTTGTACAAGTTTATACTCCCACCAACAATCAATGAGGGTTCCTTATCCCCAGTAGTTCTACTGGAATAAGGTTGAACCACATTGTTGTTTTGATTTGTATTTCCCTAATGATTAAGGATGATGAGCATTTTCTTAAATGAGAATTGGCCATTTGCGTTTCTTCCTCTGTGAATTCTCTGTGGAGTTCAGTGCCCCGTTTAGTGAGAGCATTGATTGATGTGTTTAGTATTAATATTTTTTAGTTCTTTGTAAGTTCTAGCAATTAGACCTCTGCCTGTGTTATAGGTGGCAAAGACTATGTCACAGTCTGATGGTGGTCTATTGGCTCTGAGTAAGGTATGTTTGTCTATGCAGAATCTTTTTAGCTTGATGAGATCCCATTGGTTAAGTGATTATTGTATTTCCTGGGCTAGAGGAGGTTTGTTCAGGAAGTTTTTCCCTATTCCTGTCTCTTCTGGATATTCTCCCCCACCATGGCTCTTACTCCTATCCCTACTCCTATCTTGTGGAGAGTTACCCTGTTTATTTCTTCCATGATTTTTAGTTTCAGGTCTTATGTTGAGGTCTTTGATCCATCTGGAGATCTGGAGTTGATTTTTGTGCATGGTGAGAGGAGTGGGTCTCATTTCACTTTTGTGAATGCATTTACACAATTTGTGCAGCACCATTTGCTGAAGATGCTATCTTTTCATCAATGGATGTTGTTGGCACCTTTGTCAAATATCAAGTAACTATAGTTAATTGAGCTAAGAGCAGAATCTTCAGTTCTATTCCATTGTCTGTTTTTATGCCAATACCATGCTGTTTTTGTTACTATGGCTTTGTAGTGTATCTTTAGATTGGGAATGGTGATACCTCCTGAGGAACTTTATTTTACTAAGGATAGTTTTGTATATCTGAGGTCTCTTGCCTCAGATATACTCCACATATATCCACATATATTTTGAGATTATTTTTTCTATGTCTATAAATAATGAAGCTGGAATTTTTATTGGCATTGGGTTGAATCTATATCATGCTTTTGGAAAAGTTGCCATTTTTACAATATTAATTCTACCTATCTAGGAACATTGAAGTTCTTTCCTTATTTTTATATTCTCAATTTCCTTCTTATGCACTCTTAAATGTTCATTATACAAGTCTTTTATATCCTTGGTTAGTGTTATTTCAAGGCATTTGATTTTTTTAGGCTACTGAAAACAGAACTGTCTCATTGATATCTTTTTCTTTATGCATGTCATTTGCGTGCAGGAAGGCTTCCAGCTTTTGTGTGTTAATTTTGTATCCTGCCACTTTCCTGAAGGAATTTATCACCTTTGGGAGTTTATTGGTACTATCTTTTCAGTCTGTAATGTATAGGATCATTTCATATGCAAAAACAAATAGTTTCACTCCGTCCTTTCTAATTTGTATGCCTTTTATGACTTTCTCCTGTCATATTGCTTGGGCTAGAACTTCAAGGACTATGTTGAAAACCCATGGTGAGAGTGGACACCCCTGTCTAGTTCTTTATTTTAGTGGAAACTCATTGAGTCTTTCCCCATTGAGTATGATTTTGGCTCTAGGATATTTGTATATGGCCTTTATTATGTTGAGGTATGAACTCTCTATGCCCAGTCTCTTCAGCATTTTCATCATGAAATGATATTGTATTTTATTGAAGGGCTTTTCTGCATTGATTTAGATGACTATGTGGTTCTTGTGATTAAGTTTATTAATGTTGTACATTACATTAATTGACTTCCATATTTTGAACCATCCCTGAATCCCTGGTTGAAGCCTACTTGGTTGAGGTGGATAGTACTTCTGATGCATTATTGTATTTTCTTTGTGAGGATTTTGTTCAGAAATATTGCATCTAAGTTCATCAGGGATATTGGAATATAGTTTTCCTTTCTTATACCTTTGTCTTGTTTTGGTACGAGAGCGATGGTAGTTTCATAGAAGGATTTTGGAAGCATTCCATCTTCTCCAATTATATGAGAAAAAAAAAACTTTGGAAAGAGTGGTTTCAGTTCTGTGATGAAGGTTTGGTAGAATTTGGCTGAGAATCCATGTGGTCCTGGATTTTTCCTTTTGGGGAGGTTTTTTTTATTACATTTTCAATCTTGGTGGGTGTGGTAGGTGTATTTTGGAGTCTTATCTGCTCTGGGTTTAGTTTTGGTAGGTGGTAGGTGTCCAGGAATTCTTCCATTTATTCCATTTTCTCCAAATTTGTGGAGTAGAGGTTTTTAAACTATTATCTATAATCCAATTTCATTGTCTGTTATGACTGCTCCCTTTTCATTTCTGTTTTTGTTTATTTGGGCTTTCTCTTTTTTCATTTGATTAGATTGGCCAAGGCTTTGTTGGTCTTGTTTATTTTTTCAAAGGAGCAGCTCTTCATTTCATATATTTTTTAACTGTTTTATTTGTTTCCATTTCAATAATCCCAGCTCTCATCTTAATGATTTCTTTTCAACTTGAGGTTCCAGGGTTGGATTATTCTAGTTTTTCTAATGCCTTTAGATGGGTGGTTAGGTTATTGATTTGAGTTCTCCCACTCTTGGTTATGTAGGCTTTTAGCACTATGAAATTTCTCCTTAGGGCTGCCTTCATTGTGTCCCATAAGTTTTGGTATATTGTGTTTCCATTATTATTACAAGAAATTTTTCAATTTCCATTTTGATATCCTGGCCAACCAATTACTTGTTTAATAGCATATTTACCAGTCACCAATACTTGGTGTTTTTTCTGTTGTTTGTCCCATTGTTAACTTGCAGCTTTAACGCATTGTGTTCCCATATGATGCAGGGGACTACATCAGTCTTCTTGAACTTATTGAGACATGTTTTATGTACTAATATGTGCTGTATTTTGGAGAATGTCCCATGGGCTGCTGAGAAGAATGTATATTCTGTAGTCTTGGGATGGAATATTCTGTAGTCATCTCTTAGGTTGACTTGATCTATGTTTTTTTGGATCTGTTATTTCCCTGCTGATCTTCTGTTTGGATGCTCTGTCTAGGAATGACTGTATGAATGTGGTGTATTAAAGTCTTCTACAAAATGGTATTGGGGTTTATTTCCGTTGTGGTTTTTTTAGTAAGCTTTGTTTTATGAAATGTGGTGCATGTGTAGTTGGTGTATACATATTTATGACAGTGATATCCTCTTGTTGAATCATTCCCTTGATGAGAAGGAAGTGTCCTTCATTGTCCTTTTTAATTAATTTTGACTCAAAGTCCATTTTGTCAGATGTTAATGTAGCCACACCTGCTTATATTTTTTATTTCCTTTTGCTTCAAAGATCACTTTCCATCGTTTAACTCTATGGAGATTTCTGTCTTTAGAGGTGAGGTATATTTCTTGAAGGCAGCAGATGGAAGGGTCCATTTTTCTAATCCACCCCATTAACCAGTGTCTTTTAATGAGGGAGTTAAGTCCATTAATATTCAATGTTATAACTGTGAGGTTTCCTTTAAGCACTGTCATGGTGGAATGTTTATGAGGCTTGAAACCTCATATGTTATTATGAGCATTTTAATTTTGGTTATTGTGTTCAACCTCTATTGGGCTTTTGAGATTGGTTGTTTTGACTCTTCTATGTGGAATATCCTCTGTATGTTTGGCTTTGTTTTCATATAATCATAGATCTGGATTTTATCCTGGAATATTTTCCTGTCTTCATCTATTATGAGGGCTACTTTTGCCAGGTACAGAAGTTTTGGTTGGAAACCATAAATTTTTTTGGCCTTGAAGGGCACTGTTTCAGGACCTTGTGACCTTCATGGTTTCTAATGAGAAGGCTGAGGGCAATCTGAAGGGGTTGCCTTTTATTTGATGTGTTGTTTCTATCTTGCTGCTTTTAGCACTCTCTCTTTGATTTCTATTTTTAAATTTTTTTAAACTAAGATATGTCTTGGAGAGTTCCTACTCTGGTCCTGTCTGTTTAGAGGTCTGTGGGCCTCTTGTATTCAGACAGGCCTCTCTCTTACAATAATGGGAATTTTTTTTTCTTCAAGAATCTTGTTGAATATGTTCTCTATGGCTTTGGCCTGGGTTTCTTCTCCCTCTGGTATCCCCATGTTCCTGATGTTTAGGACATCCCACAGTTCCATCATATTTTGTTCATATGCTTTTTTTTAATTTATCAAAATTTTTGGTTTCCATGTTAATTTCTTCTGTTTTGTCTTCAAGGTCTGAGAATCTGTCCTCCAGTTTATTATCTCTGGAATTGAGGAATTATAAAAAGGCTTTTAATAGCTCTGTTTGATTTTTGTTTTCTGTTATATTTTTGTTCATATTCACCATCACTTTGTTGAGTTTGTTTCAAGTCTAGTTTTGTTTTTGTTAATGTTTCCTGGATTTTATTCTTGCATTTGGTTACATCCTCATTGAACTTAATCTGCTGATTATTGGATTCCTTCCATTGTTATTTTACCTTCAAATTGCTTATTTCTCTTTGGAAGTCAGTGTGATTTTTCTCTATTAAGCTGATGTCTAGGCTTTTGTTTTTGAGTTCCACTTCACTTATGTGTTTATTTTTTGACTGATTCGAGCTCAGCCAATATCTTGGTCAGAGCCTCATGGCAGTTATGTCCTGAGGTAATTTTTCTCTCATTTTGTGATCTTCATTCTAATGTCTCTCCTACATTTCCAGTGGCAACTTCCACTGTGGAAGTAGGTATCCATGAGACTTAGGGACTTTGGGAACTCCCAGCTTGATATGTTGTGTTTTTTGGATTGGGTCTTCCTATTTCTGGAGAAAGGTCTCTATTTGTTAATGAGTGTGCTAAAACAGTCTGCATTCCCATGTGGAAACTTTTCTGTTCTCAGCTAGCTGGGTCCCCAGGCAAGAGTCATCGTACCCTCAGAGAGCTGGCTTCCCAGCACAGCTGGCACAAGGTTCCCAGCCAGCCCCCAGTAAGCTGAGTTCCCAGGCAAAATGATCGATGTCCTAAGCTAGCTGAGTCCCCAGGTGAAAAACTTCCTACCCTTATAAAGCTGGGAACCAGCCAGCACATGGTTCAATCGCATAGATGATTCCTTTTAAACACTGGATCACATGGAAAACTGAATGTTCTATAGAATACATTCTTACTGATGTCTGGATAAGTTTTAGCAGCATGTCAGAATCAAAGGGAACAGTTTTGAAAAGGAAGGGACAAAGTTATACCTGCCTTATTTATATGTCATGATCCATGATCATTATTCTTCACCTAAAATGATGTTTTCATTTCTTACTATCACAGAAACCATTTCTTTATTGTGTCAGAGGGTGGGGAAGGGGAAGAAGAAAGACCTACTTCTTTATTTTATCATAATTTTTTTCTTTGAGAACTTCATTATAGTAATTTGTTAAATACCGCTTGTTCTCTCTCCCCTAGAACCTGTGTACTCACTTAGAGGTATGGTTGTACATTCCTGCTTGACTACTCAGGTGACATCTCTCTGTGTAGCTGTGGTTATGGTATGCAAAGCCTCTCAATCACAGCAACACTACTGACTTTAATATTTAGAGTCATACTCTTTTTTTCCATCTAAGCTGTCATTATACTCAAGGTAGAAAATAATAGAACCATATCATAAATTGTAGCTACATAAAATCATCATGCCCCACAGGCTCTGCCTATACTTGTAGCACAAAATATGTAAGACTTTTGCAAGTTATAAAAGATAGTAATATTTTAAAATCAAGCAATTATTGTTTATTTATATTTTCCATGGTCTATCTCATCTCTTTCTAAATACTGCAGAATGGTCAATCCACAGAATTAATATACAAATATTGATGATCTTAAAGAATGTAGTCTTATAGTATCTAGGCTACAGCCTTTAAGTGATAATTTTGGCCAT
This sequence comes from Zapus hudsonius, assembly GCA_004024765.1. Classification (NCBI taxonomy): domain Eukaryota; kingdom Metazoa; phylum Chordata; class Mammalia; order Rodentia; family Dipodidae; genus Zapus; species Zapus hudsonius. The sequence goes on along the minus strand of PVHP010036364.1, from coordinate 6,043 downwards.
TCTACTACTATAGAGCATTCAAAATATGAGCAAAAAATTAGGAGTATGGTTACCCCTTGAGCATTATCAGCCTAGTATCTAGTGTCTTGATGTGGAAACCTAGTTGGTCTAGAGCAGCATATCAGTGTGAAGAGTAATGGAGCAAGGGTGAAAAGACAATTCATAACCTCTGTTCGGTAGATTGCCTGTTTATCTGCCTATGTAGCATTTTCACTTGTTTTTTTTAACTTTCGATGGTTAAATAAAAATTGTTAGAATTTCTATCACTATCTACATTTCTAAGGAGGTATACTTGTATGTTTTTTGCTTAATACTTACTATTCACTTGGACCAGACACACAGGGGTTACATATAAGTATGAAATACATTCTGTCCAGAGCATTGGTTCCAAGTCAATATATAGAAAAGCATCATGTTGGAGAATATCCTTCCTCACCTATGGAGCTTGGTGAAAAAACAAAATCAAAGCTTTTGCTCTTGCACATATCAAGGCATATTTGGGAAGCCTTGCATACATCTCAACAGATGCAACATTATATTAGTGGACATCTCTGGGGACACCTGACTTGTCCTTGGAATTTCAATCTTGCCTTGATGGAGATCACAGAAGATAGAACTTGATATGAATGAAGAGTAATTGAGAGGACCTTGGTGAATATAAGCTTAAAAGAACAAATCTGATTATCAGATCCACTGGGCTACAGATAATTTCAGCAGTATTTTATTTTAATTCTCATTAAAATACTTTCTTAGGCATGTTTAAGACACTTATCAAGTCTGGCATGGTGGTTCATGGCTATTTTCCTAGCACTCGGTAACCTAACTTAGCAGAATGACTCTGAGCCTGAGGTTGGCCAAAAAAAGAGACTTTGACCTAAAAAGAATCCTCATCCCCAAAATAAACAATGTAACATGAAGGCTGAAATTCAAGTTGCTCCCTAGATAGTACAAGACAAGAACAAGTGACACACACAAAGAATAATGAATGAATCCAAAAAGTAGGAGAAAAAGTAAACATTTGCAAACTGTGCTAGATAAAAGGGTAAGTAAACATGAGAAGCTCTTATAAATTGGTTATAAAAGTCAAATAAACCAATTAATAAATAGTAAATATCTGAAAAGACATTTCTCCAAAGCACATATATAAATGTACTTTTAAACTATGAACTCATCCTCAACAATGTAGAGAAAAATGGGTTCATCATTAGTTTTCCAAAAAAAATGAACTTTTTCATGATTTCTAAAAACTGATTTCTATAACTCTATATTGAAGTCAGATAGATTTAGATAATATTTTAAGTATCTAAAAGAGATGATTCTGAAAATTTTCATTAAAAAGAGAAACATTTATGGTTAGAGATGAATTATTTAACAACATACACATGCACTAAACTGTCACAGTGTCCTTTATGAATAGGTACAACTATTCCATATCTCTAGCATTTTATTTAAAAAAATAAGGGAAAAAGTCTAATCAGGTATACAGTAGTAAGACAAATGGAGATTTTATTTTATTTATTTATTTATTTTATTTTATTGTCCATAATGAGTTACATTATTTAATGGGCAAACAATGAGTTGTTATCCCCAGTTTCCCAATGCCCCTCTTCCCCATCCCCAATCAGCTGGATATCCTCCTTAGTGGGCTGTCTGGATCAGTCCTTGGGGCTGGGGAGCATGGATAGCCTAGGAGTCAGCCCGGTTCCCCAGGTCCTAGTATGTTATTACTGAGGGGGGCTATGACTTTGGGTATTCTCCCCCACCAAGGCTCTCACAATCTTTCTACCCCCTCTTCCTTTCAGTTGAGATTTTATTTTAAAAGAAATAGAAAAAAATTTTCTGATGTCAGGTAATAGTCTTTTACATACAATCTTTTATGGTACTAAAGTGGCCTTAATCAGAAATTTTAATAGTCCATTTATTTCTATTTTTGCTATCTATCTGTGGAAGAGTTGATATGATTATTAGAAGTATTTTTAAGCTTATATCCTCCCAAGTTTCTTAAGAAGACAAATGTAATTACTATTCTCTGCTCTCTCAATCAAAGTTGAGGTCCAATGTGGGATCAGAAGCCTCCAGAGAGATATACTTATGACTCCATTTCCCCTGAGACATGGACAAAGCTTGCCATCTCTGCTCAATGTTTACAAGAGCACAAGCCTAGGTATTGTTCTACACAGAACTCCACAGAGGAGAAAAGAGATTCTCTAGCAAAATGCTTTTCTGGACGTGAACTTTGGGTCAGTACTCTGGACATGAAGGGCTTCCACATCTCATCCTTTACAGCAGTAGGTGACTGTTACTAAGAGAACTGTAAGTACTACAATGCAAGAAGGCATAACCGCTTAGGATTGTGAGGAGGGCAGGGAACATGCCCTTTTTTTATTTTAAACATGAAATAAAGAAAGAAAAAAATAAAGAAAAGAAGAGAAAAGAAAAGAAAAAAAGAAAAGGCTGTCTGGTTAACATGTATACTGTAGAAACTTGTTAATGCCTGTCTTCCCCCTCTAAGTTCACTACTCTTTCCAGGCTTAGGGTAAAAAGACGTCCCTTAGACATGTCTGGTTATTGGATATTCTCAATGAAGGATCACAGGTAGAACTTGTGAGATAGGATCACATTATTTTGCCTGTGGCTCTCCATAATTATAGCAATACATAATTTCTTCCTTTGACTAGGATGTTTAGTGTGGAGAAATGAATATGACCCCAAATTCAGAGTCAGGAGTTTCTCTTGAATGAAGGGCACATAATGCAACCACAGTAGCACAATCACCTGCCCCTTAGACACCAAGCAGGTGAATGCAATCATAGGAACAATGAAATATGGCTTGAGGGAAGGCGACATTTCTCTATGCAAGGATGGGAGGTACATTTTCATTTGCTGCTTGGCTCTCCACAAACACAGATAAAGGGAAGACTTGTGTGATGATGGGAAGTGGAAAACAAAAAACTCTACGTGAAGGAAAATGATTGTTAGAAGAGAAACAGTTAAAGCTTTCTTTATAAATTAAAAAAATGTTCCTTTAGACTGTGATATATTGAAATATGTCACAATATTGAGAACATTCACTTCCCTGGAGCTGCCAATGTTTAAAGACAATGCTCCAATAAGGGCCTTTATCAATTACCCTCACAGTGTCTCTAGAGTCTGGTGACAGATGAATGCATATCTTCCAGGTGCTGAGAGAAATATCAGAGATGGAAATGGCATTTGACAGGTTTTGTCACAGCAAATTTTCAAAGTATGACTTCCTGTTCCTCACAGGATATTTCTCTGACTAACATATCACTGCATTTATTAGACAAGAATACTATTAGATATTATAAGTAGAAATTATAAATATGATAAGCTTTCCTCTAACAAAGTATACTATATGAAGCAAACAGAATTGCAGACTTGAGTTACAATACAAACCACCAATGTCAGCCATTGTCTGCAAACATTTCCCACATGAATTAATTCCATATAAAGTACCAGCCCCTATCCAGAACTCATCCGCTGTTTTGCACACAAACTCCTGCATTGCACATGAACAAGAGAACTTGGTCATTCTTTAGATCTCATGGTGGTGGTCAACTTATTTTGATGTCTTCCTTTATCACAGGTACTTGTCATAACTCCCAAATGACTTTGATGGAGAATATTTCAGAAGTGACTGAATTTATTCTTGTGGGATTAACAGACACTCCTGAGCTGCAAGTCCCTTTATTTATAGTCTTCACTCTCATTTACTGCTTCACTGTGGTTGGGAACCTCGGGATGATCATGTTGATTCTGCTGGACTCTCGTCTCCACACTCCCATGTACTTCTTCCTCAGGAACCTGTCTTTTGTGGACTGTGTTTACTCCTCTACTGTCACTCCTAAGGTGATGGTGGGGTTTCTCACAGGAGATAAGGTCATATCCTACAATGGATGTGCTGCCCAGATGTTCTTCTTTGCTGTCTTTGCTACCACTGAATGTTTCATCCTGGCCACAATGGCTTTTGACCGCCATGCAGCAATATGCAAACCCCTGCATTACACCACCACCATGACAAGTACCACATGTGTGCTCATGGCCAGTGGCTGCTATATGTGTGGACTATTGCAAGGCCCAATCCACATTGCCTTAACTTTCCATCTCTCCTTCTGTCATTCTAATGTGATTAATCACTTTTTCTGTGACATTTCTCCTCTCCTGGCTCTTTCCTGCTCAGATATCTACACAAATGAGATTGTGCTGTTCATATTGGCCACATTCAATGTTATTTTCACTCTTTTGGTTATCTTAATCTCTTACCTGCTTATTTTTGCTACAATCCTGAGGATGCATTCATCTACTGGCCGGAAGAAAGCCTTCTCTACCTGTGCCTCTCACCTCACTGTAGTATGCATCTTCTACGGGACAATCATCTTCATGTATTTCCAGCCCAACTCCAGTCACTCCATGGACACTGACAAGGTGGCCTCTGTGTTCTACACTATGGTCATCCCCATGCTGAACCCCATGGTCTACAGCCTGAGGAACAAGGAGGTCAAGAGGGCCTTCCAAAAAGTAGTTGAAAATGCAAAGTCTTTACTTATAAAGTGTTTATAAGCCATGTGACTATTACCTTAGTCATCCATTGTCCATGAATATTTGTAATCATGTATCCTCTTTTGTTGATTGGAACAGTTCTTTTACATTTGGTATGTCTGACTTTTTCCTTTCAAAGTATGACAAGGGAATTGAGTATTTTCCATATATATTTTTACTTTAAATAAGATGCAATTCATTTTCAAAAGTCAAGACTACAATTCTAGATACTGCCATCATCACACCCTTCTTCACAAAGTTGGTATCAAGGCATGCATCTGAAGCTAAGATATAAGTATCTGTGGAGGAAATTCTAATATGGCCACCCATCCCCATGTGATGTGTGGTGGTGTGCCTTCTTGTGGTGGTGGTTACATGACTGTCATAAGACAAACAGCTAAGGCTGCTCCATTAGGAGGTCAATTGTCTGGGGGGAATCCTATGGGAGCCTTCTTACTATAAGTGGTATGTGATGCTATGCATGACTTCTCGGTGTGGTCCATCTTATGAGTATGGGGACATCCTGGAAACAACTGCGTATCTAAAGCAAATATTTACATCCCTGTACGTGACAGAAGACAATTGAGAGAGTCTGCTAGCTGAGGTTGAGGTTGCTCTGTCATTCTTACAGCTAATAAGATAGTGATATGAGGCTAGGATATTTGCATGGTTCCACAGATAATATATGTCCGTAAAAAAAGAGCTACAATGAGAAAAGGGAGTGGGAATAACATTCTCTGTAAAAGCCTCTTGTGAAAAATAGGCAGAAGAAGACACATCAGTGTTAAAGAGCCCTTCATGTGATACAAAACCTGGAACCTGTAGACAGAATTAGATAATGACTAGGGAAAATGAGATAAATATGATAGAAGATGTCCATTAGATCACATCTTTAATATAAAGAAAAGGAAATGCTATGATTCAGCATGAGAATGTAGTCAAATAAGAAATGCAACAATTTCAAGGTGATTAGGAGAAGAGACAAGTGGACCAAGAGTTCTATACAGAAGTCAATTGAAGGAAAATTTGATGGGATTTGTGTTGAGGTACAGTTCCTAAGAAACAAAAAAGAAATTGGCAAAAAGCCCCATTCAGTGCTAGTGAATCTATGGAAGTTTAAATCCTGAAGAAAAGTTCACATGAGGCATAAACAGTAAACCTATACAGGTTTAATAAAAAACACTAAGCCCCAAAGTGAACTGTTTACATTTGTCTACCAAAAGAAAAAAATACCTCATGGGACTAGAGAGATAGCTAGCCAGTGAATGCACTTGCCTGCAAAGCCTAATTCCCCAGGTTTGAGTCCCTGGTACTTGCATAAAGGCTGATGCAAAAAGCAGTGAAAGCAACTGGAGTTATTTGCAGTCAGTAGAGGCCCTGGAGTGCCCATAATTTTCTCTCTCTTTCTTTCTCTCTCCCTCTCTTTCTCTCTCTCATCTCTCTATATCTCTCTGCTTTCAAATAAATAAAATATGTACAAAAA
>PVHP010036363.1:0-17969 GCA_004024765.1 Zapus hudsonius | reverse complement strand
TCACTCATATGCATAGAGAGCTGGTGCTACGTCAGTTCCCCTCAATCTCAACAAGACTGGGTTAGTAAGTCCTTTGTAGGGCTGAGGACACATCTCTTCATCCATCCTTTCCACAGCATTGATTGGCTTCTGACCTGGACAAAGCCCATGTGATTTGAGCGCCTCTGCTTGCTCTTAGTGGGCAAGTGGATGGCACCACAATGATTCAAAGCACACAGACTAAACATCTTTGGTAGAGCTTTTTATTTATCTCTATGGAGAGAGAGAGAGAGAGAGAGAGAGAAAGAGAGAGAGAGAATGGAGAATGGGTATGATGCCAGGGCTTCTAGCCACTGCAAACACACTCCAAACATGTGTGCCACCTGTGCATCTGGCTTTATGTGGGCACTGGGGAATTGAACCTGGATTGTTAGGCTTTTCAGGCAATTGCCTTAACTGCTGAGCCATCTCTTCAGCCACATCACCTTTTTTATACTCCATTTAAATTAGTAAAAATTAATTACAAATATGCTGTAATCAGATGATTATCACCTATTTATGTAACATATTTATCATCTATTTATCTTAATTTATAGTTAAGTCTTAAATAAAATACACAAAGATATAGATGGTCAAAATGTAATAGCTACATTAAATAGAATACTAAATAAAATGAAGTAATTAATAATAAAAAAGAAAGGAGAAATAGAGACTAGCAAACACAAATAAATCAATGGACCTAAATCCAACCATTATCAATAAATTTCCATATTAAATATAAATGGACAAAAACCACCAGTTTATAGACAAAATAGCTAAGTCTGCAGGAAATGAATGTTACCCACAAGGAACCTACTTAAAATGATAGTGTACATGTGTAATAGGAGAGGCACAAAGTGGTGCATTCATCTGGAGTTCCTTTGCAGTGGCTAGACGCCCTTACATGCCCATTTTCTGTCTGTCAGTCTCTACTTGCAAAGAAATAAACAAAAAATATTTTTAAAAACTAAAAAAAGAAAAAAATCTTCAAATCAAGGCTCCCAATGAGATTGCAGTCAGGTTGTTGGCCTGGACTGTGGTCTCATCTGCATGTTCAACCAGGTGGGGGAGGGGTGATAATGAGGATCTGTTTCCAAGTTTACTCTTATTTTTTTTTTTATGGGAGGAAAAGATTTATTAAAGATCCAGATCCAGGAAAAGTTCCAAAATGAAGAAAAAAACCTCGCTCCTATTCACATTCCAAGCAGAAAATTCACACTGCAAAAGATAGTTCTGGGTATGATAAAGGCAGGTTAAATGAATACAAGATGTGAAACAAAAAGAACAACATCAAACTATCTCCAAGACCAATAGTTCTAACCAGTAACAAGTCTCCTGGAGTTCCAATTTCATCCCTCCACTGTGGCTACTCACAATCTGACAAAACTTCATCCAGAACCTGCAGGTCTCCTTGACAACCATCCCATAGTCCTGGCATTCACTGCATCTCCACTGTAACCCACAGTCCATCCTCATGGCTCCCTCAAGCCTTCACACAGGCAATTCTACACACCTGCTTCACACTGCCAATGGCCATGTTCAAAATAAAATTGTGTTGCAAATCCAATGACCCTCTTCCTGCATTTGTTATAATCCACAGTACCAGGTGGGCTATAAACTTGTTAATCTAAGGAGGAACAAAGCCAAGTTTGAAAAACAGGAAAATTTTAACATTCAGGCCCCAACTTCAAAAGAATCTACATTCTTCCTGCTGTCCCAATGCAGATCACCTGGCCCAATCTCAATAGCTGTAATCTCTCAAACAATTACAGCTGAATGGGCAGCAGTTTTGGCCCAAAGATCTTCCTTCTGTGCCATCTCTGTCTGCTCACACCAGTCCATTTCCACTCAAAGCAACCCTGCACAATCTGAGGACGTCGGCAGGTAGAAGCAAAAAGCTTCTCACAAAAACCGCTTCTGGCACTATCCTGACGAAGTCAGTCACCCTTGTAAACCAACCCTCACAGTCCAAAGTCCTTATGGCATACTCTGACCACCATGGTCCATGAAGCTGTACTTAGAGCACTGGAAGGCATCTCTTGAGCTCAGATTTCAAAACCATACACATTCCTCCTTCAAATCAATTTCAAAAGGCCAAAAGCCACAGAATCAGGGTTGAACCTTTTACAACAGGTCCAACTCTCTGGTACCAAAACTGTTGCAGTCAGCTATCTTATCGCTGTAACAAAGACCCCAACCAAAAAGCGAGTTGTGGAGGAATGGGTTTATTTTGGCTTACGGACTCAAGAGGAAGCTCCATGATGGCGGGGGAAATGATGGCATGTGGAGACAGGTGAACATCACCTCCTGCCAACAGCAGGTAGACAACAGCAGCAGGAAAGTGTGCCTGACTACTCTATGTATACATATAGTTTGGAATTCCAGACCCACTCCCAGAAACACTTAAATTCTGAATGCTGGGATCTGCCTAGAGACACCTCTTCCTAATTACAGCCATTAAAAAAACTGCTGAATCTATTGGGGGCCAATCATTCAAACTACCACACCATCCATACATCTCTCATATAACTGTCCATATTTATAAAGAGAAAGAAATATGTGTATGAATGTATGTAGATGAAAGTATGTGAGTAAATGTATGTACATATATACATATATACTTTAGATAAATAATTTACCTTTCCATGAAAAACTTACTTTAAACATGCATAAATTTACACTTTTCCAAAAAATTATGGAGTAGGCATAAGCAAAGATCAAAGGACCATATAGATATAATCCTTTCCCATTTTCTATACTGTGATGGTCAAGTTTCGTTGTCAACTTGACCTTTTTAGTAACTCTTGGGTAGGTCTTTGAGGATGTTTACAGGAAGGCAGCCTCTCAGTAGGGGGAAGGATGTAAAGAAGCTCAAAGAAGCTAGAACTAAACATCCTTTCCTGTGTGGGTAGTGCAGGAAGGAAAGTCCAGAGACTCAGGAAGCCATTAAGTCTGGGGAAGGGTTGTAAAACCCCCACCCTGTCTATATAAAGGGGAAGAAATTCTCTCCTTGGCTCTCCTGCCTGTTTGCTCTTTTGTGTGTATGGTGTCAGTGATGGGTTTTTCTCTCTGCTCGGACCTGTGAAAGAGGGCCAGCCTCTTTCACTGTTATGGAACTTCCCCTCAATCTGCAGTTTCAATAAATTCCTCCCCAAAGTTGTGCCTGGTTTGAAGATTCATCCAGTGGTGTGTGCCTGACTATAACATATACCATTATTTCTTTGAGGCATGTTTAGATTAATGATGTACAACTTGTTGCTTTTAAAAACATTTTTATCTATGAGACAGAGATAGGGCGAGAAAGTATGGGTGTTCCAGGGCCTCTTCCCTCTGCATCTGAATTCTAATCCCAGGTACCATTTTGTGCATCTGGGATTATGTGGGTACTGAGGAACCTGCCATGAGCCAGAAGGCTTTAAAGGAAAGGCCTGGCCCATGAGCCAACTACTCAGGCTACAATTTGCTGTTTGATGGCTATCAAGGGTGGCTAGTAAGCCCCAGAAATACTCCTGTCTCTTCCAACATAACACAGTACAGGGATTACAGGCATGTGTGGTAAACCCTAGATTCATCACATGGATGCTGGGAATTGAAATAGAGGCCTTCATGCTTGCCTCATAGTGTGCTTCCCATTCAGTCACTGCCTCAACCTCCAACATGGGATGTTTTATTTTTGAAAGAAATTAATAACTGGGAATAGTGATATATACCTATAGTACCATAAATAGAGGTAAAGTCCATCATTTATATGAGAACATAGTAAACTGCAATATTTGTTGAAAGGATATACATCAATTTTCTGAACAATGAATTTATGAAGTTTATTACAGTGAACACAATGAAACAAGTGGTCTTGTTCAGTTACACACCCTAAATTTCCTACAATTTCTCCACAATTACATAGGAGTACAACTGACAAATAGGAATACATGTTTAAAATATAGAGGAGAGTGGAGCTTGCTTTTTGTCATTAAAGCATTCCAGTATTCTATACGTTTGTACATCTTCTCATGTATATGATTTTCCTGATAAATAGCGAGGTGTTATTTTGCAAATGAAAGCTCTTTCACATTGTGATCATTTATAATTTTTCATGAGTTTCTGATGATGATTGCAAACTTGCCACACAAAACATTTCCATTCTTTATATTAAAGCAGCTTCTGATGCCTAAGAGTGTTCTCATGATCATGGAGACAGGCATTACTAGAGAAACTTTCCCAAATTTGTTACATTCATACAGCTTTTCACCTGGATGAGTTCTCTCATGAACATGGAGGCATGCCTTGCAGCAAGAGAAAGCATTTTTAGTTTAAACATTCATAGGTGTTCTCTGATATAAGATGTCTCTCATGACACTGGAGGTATGCCTTCCAATAGAATGTGTTCAGACACTTCATACATTCATACAGGCTTTTCACCTGTATGAGTTCCCAATGACACTGAAGGATTCCCTTAGTAACAAAAGCTTTTTCACATTTAGTACATCCATAGGGCTTGTCTCCTTGGAGTTTGCTCATGATCATGCAAGAAAGCCAAGTTCACCTTTGCAGCTTTTAGTTTCAGAAAAACCAGCTCTAATCTCACTCACATGTTAGCCAGCTTCAATGCATCATGGTCTTTTGAGCTGAAAACTTCAATGTCCTGCTAAGCCACAGGGACCTCTCATATGACTGTGAATATCACAGAAGCTTGCTTGGTGGGAATATAATCATAATGTATTGTCTATATGTATGAAGTTGACAGTAAAAACTTTAAAAAAGTAAAGTAAAATGAAGGACGTACATGAAGAGGTGAGTGCCAATTGCTAGAATCATTAGGAATCATCTTGGAGGCTGTCAATCATAAAAGCTGTCAGATTTCAACGTGAATCTCAAATGGCCAAGGGCAGTTCTGATTGGCTCTGCTGGAATTAGGTACTTATATTGCCACAATTGTTCTGTCCTTAGTCTCTTTTTAAAATATACCTGCTGAGCAATGTTTTTTTTAAAAGGGGGTTGGAGAAGCTGAGCTGCTCACTCTAATTATTGAGGGGTCTTAATAGTGTTTGCACACATGCAAACACACATGCACATGTGCATATGATGACCATAAATAAGCACACACTCCTACCCCTGACCTTCTTGCCTTCTCTCTATTGTATATATTGTGATTCTGAAAATACTTGCTTTGTAATGAAGCTTAAGAACTTTGATGAGTCTGGGTTTAGAAAGAAAAAAAGTATTGTCCAGGATTACAGAGCAAGTTAGAAGGGCTGGCTTGGAAGATCAGAGGTTCTGACATTGGCTGGAGCCATGCCAGGGGTCTTATCTGTGATTGTCAAGGAAGAGAGAAAAGTCTTTTCTGTGACTGGAGTTGATATGAAGAGATTAAGCTGGAGGAATGAGATGATTCGATCAAGGAAAAGAATAGGCAGGTGATGCCCAACCTAGGAAGCTGGACCAGCGGGAGGTCTGCTGACATGGGTCAGATCTGCATCACTTGTTGAAGGACAGGATAGTAGGAGGAGCAAAGCCATGGAACCAGCAGTTTGGAGAGAGAGAGAGAGAGAGAGAGAGAGAGAGAGAGAGAGAGAGAGAGAGAGAGAGAGAGAAGCAATGTGGTAGAGAGCTAGGAAGGGCGAGGCCAGGACACAGGGGACACGGCCCTTCATCTTCCAAAGGAAAATGACATGAAAGCAGAGAAGCTTCTGTGGGAGTTTTCTGGGGAGTCAAGAGAAGCTGAGGAACACAGGTGTCTCTGTGTGGACCAGGCGTTTCTATTGCTGTCTTGTTCAAAGAACTGGAAAGGCACAAAGCAGTAGTATCTTCTATTTAAAGAGATAATACACAAATACACTGCGAGGGAGCAGCAGGCTACTTGAGCTAGTTTTCAGGAGAGCCATTCCTGCTCTTGGCATTCTTTCATGGAGCCCAGGAGGACTTGGTTGCTGGAGTGGGGTATGGGCTGTCTTTCTGCTTTAATTGACAGGCTTGCTTTCACTGTGGGATCCTTTGCAATGGTGCATCTGATTTTAATCTTATGACCACGTAATCATGCAATTGACATAAAATGGTAAATAGGGCATTTCCTGAAAAGCTCACTCAAAGGACATGGTTTGTCTGTCTTATTTAGCATGCACCCCAAACTGGCTCAGGCTGGATTGGTCCCTGCCTTTATTGCTGGATGTGTTCTCTGACACATTTGAAGGGAAACTGACCACAAAAGTGGCCATGGGGTTGTTAAGTGAGGAGAGCCTGTTTCATTGCGGAGTGGTGGGCACATTCTGCTTAAAACAGGTGAGAGACCCAGGTCGCAAAGAGTATTGTGAGAAAAGGGATGTATCACTCATGCCAAGTAAAGTACTAGCTGGCTAAATTAGCCCTGGGCTTGCCTACATAAGAGTAGAAAGGACTCCTGTCAGAAAGTCAGGATCAGTTGTGTTCTGGGGAAACTGAGGCAGGGTGGACCAGAGGTCAACTTACCTAGGTGCTATGGGAAAGCCATTGACCATCAAAGGATTGGAAATAAAAGGTTGGTATCCAGCCATGAGGTTCAGCGGTGGTGGGATGCTAGGGCAAGACCCCTACCCAAAACAGTGCCATATTGGGGTGCCTAAGTCTTTTTCTACTTCTTTTGCTTTGACTGAGGGAAGGATAGGAAAAAATTAATGGTGGTCAAATGGAAAGAATTAAGAGTACAAGAATCATTTTTCCTCTTCATCAAAGGTCCATGATATGCAAGAAAAAAATGCAATTGAGAGTAGCCAAAAGAGGGGGCAGAGCATGATGGCGGACAAGTAGCTGCCTTGCCAGGACTCTCTCTGTAAAGATTTGATTTTCCAGCTGGGATCCAAACCCCGGACCCCAGCCGGCCCTGAACCCAAGCCCACCCTCTCCCCAGCACTGGCACCCGGACAGGGTTCCCCAGCGGCTCCTGCCATTGGCATTGTCTCCTTTCAGGCGCTTCCCGAGCCCTTGCCAGCTGAGCACCTCTCCCTCCCAGGGCCCATTCCTCCAGCTACCGATCATTGGGCGCATTCTCTCCACGAACCCCCCCCCACACACACACAGGCAGACACGCCTCTAGGGCAAACTGACCTAGCTCGCATCCAGAAGCCCCCTCAGGACCGCAGCTGCGGGTGGGGCCAGGCCTCTGGCAGATACCTGGGAACCACTGCCACAGCTGGGAGGACAAAGGCCAGTTCAAGCAGGGACCACGTGCCACTGCAGGGAGCTCACAGGTGACTTCAGGGGGCACCAGGGATCAAGTGCCACTGAAGGGAGGACACAGCAAAGCAGGCTGAACAGCACTTCCCAGGGTGCCTGAGTTCCACTCCACTACCTGGACATAGGAAGAAACCAATGGAAAAAAACCCACAGAAATCAAAGATGGAACTCCCCAACTCAGGGCCCCTAGTCCCATTATGGAACAGGAAAGTGGCAAGGAAGTAGAGGTAGCAAATATACAATCCCAAAGAGAGAATGATGTGACTCCTGACCACAACTGCAATGCAAACATGAAGCAGTTAATGGCTGATATGCAAACAATGAAAAAAGACATGAATGAGATGAAGCTCACCAACTCAAGCATAGACTCCAGACTGAATTTAATGGAGAGAAATATTATTGAATTCAGAAACACATTAAGTGAATTGAAGATGAACCAACTTCGGGAGGAGCTAGACAATCAATTGATTAATTTTGATGGGGACTTAAGAAAATTTAAAAATGATTTTCAGGAATCCCTAACAAAAACAAAAATAGACTGGAAATTGGATCTCACCAAAGAATTGGAGTCTATTAACAAAATTATAGCAGAAACCAAAAATGAAATGGAGATATTAAAAACCTCCCTAGAATCAATTAGTCCTAGAGTCAACAATGTGGAGGACAGACTTTCAGATGTTGAGGACAAGACAGAAAGAAATAATAAGGATGTCATAGGATTCAACAAATTCAAGAAATCAAGTGAGCATAATTTGAGGGATCTATGGGATGCCATAAAGAGGTCCAATATTAGAATCATGGGGATCCCAGAGGGAGAAGAAGCCCAGGCTAAGGGCATGGAAACATTTTCAAGAGAATTATTCAAGAAAACTTCCCCTATCTAACAAGAGAAAGCCCACTCAACTTTCAAGGGGCCCAGAGGACTCCAAACAGACAGGACATGAAGAGGAATTCTCCAAGACTAATTAAGATGCCTAACATAGAAAGCAAAAATATTCAAATCTGCTAGAGAAAAGCAAACTGTAACTTATAAAGGAAAAGCCATTATACTTACCTCAGACTTCTCATTAGAAACCATGAAAGCCAGAAGGGCTTAGAATAATGCTTTTAAGGGCCTAAAGAAGTATGGCTTTCAACCTAGACTACTGCACCCAGCAAAGCTATCCCTCATAATAGATGGAGAATTGAAAGTGTTCCATGAAGTAAACCAGCTCTACAAATATTTGAAAACAAAGTCAAAATTTCAGAAGATCCTACAAGAGATATCCCACACAGAAAAAACAAGAAATCTACCTCAGAAGAGTACCAGAGATCAGGCACGACAATCACAGTCAGTGTGCTAGTAACAGCAGCACAGACAGCAACCCCCATTAACCCTTCATCATGGCAGGGCTTAAAGCAAACCTCACAGTTATATCACTGAATATAAATGGACTTAACTCCCCTATAAAAAGACACAGACTTGCAGGGTGGATCAGAAAAATGGATCCTTCCATATGCTGCCTTCAGGAAACACACTTTACCTCTAAAGACAGCAATCTTCTTAGAGTAAAAGGATGGAAAACAGTTTATCAGGCATGTGGAAGTAAAAAGCAAGCAGGTGTGGCTACATTAATCTCTGACAAAATATACTTTACACCAAAATCAATTAAAAAGGATAAGGATGGTCACTTCTTACTCATCAAAAGAATGATCCAACTAGAAGATATCACCATCATCAATATATACACACCAAATTTGGGTACAACACAGTTCATAAAGGAAACCCTACTCAAAAATAAAGGAGAAATTGACTCTAATTCCATCATAGTAGGAGACTTTAATACACCTCTATCAGCTCTAGACAGATCAACCAAACAGAAGATCAGCAGGGACATAATGGAGCTTAATGACACCATTGACCAGCTGGGGATAACAGATATTTACAGAACGTTCTACCCCAAAGACACAGAATATACATTCTTCTCAGCAGCACATGGGACTTTTTCTAAAATTGATCATATCCTAGGTCATAAATCATCCTAAACAAATTCAGGAAGATTGACGTAGTTCCTTGCATCATATCAGACCATAATGCATTAAAGGTAGAAATTAACAATGGAACAGGAGCCAGAAAATGCACAATGCTCCTAAAAAATGATTGGGTCATCCAAGAAATAAAACAGGAAATTCAAAATTTCCTGTTAGTAAATGATGATGATAAAACATCTTATCAGAACTTGTGGGACACAATGAAGGCAGTCCTGAGGGGAAAGTTCATTGCGCTAAATGCCTTCATATCAAAGACAGAGAGGTCTCAAATCAATCGCCTAACCACCCACCTAAGATCATTGGAACAGACGGAAAAAGCTAACCTGAGGAGCTCAAGACGAAAGGAAATAATTAAAATCAGAGCTGAGATTAATGAATTGGAAATAAAGAAAACGATTAAAAAAATGGTTCTTTGAAAAAGTTAATAAGATTGACAAACCCCTGGCCAATCTAATCAAACGAGGAAATGAGAAAGCCCAAATCAATAAAATCAGACAGGACAATGGTGAGATCACAACAGATCCCAAAGACATTGGAAAAATCATCAGTTCATACTTCCAGAACCTCTACTCCACAAAATTAGAGAACCTGGAAGAAATGGATAAGTTTTGGGACACCTACCAACTGCCAAAGCTTAAACCAGAGCAGATAAAAGCACTAAATAAACCTATCACATCCACAGAGATTGAAGATTTAATAAAAAACCTTCCCAAAAGGAAAAGCCCAGGACCAGATGGTTTCTCAGCTGAATTCTACCAAGCCTTCATAAAAGAGCTGAAAACACTCTTTCTGAAGCTTGTTAGAAGCATAGAAAAAGAGGGAAGGCTTCCAAACACCTTCTATGAAGCTACCATTGCCCTAATCCCCAAACCAGGCAAGGATGCAACAAGAAAAGAGACCTATAGACCCATATCTCTAATGAACTTAGATGCAAAAATGCTGAACAAAGTCCTAGCAAACCAGATACAATGCTACATCAAAAATATTATCCACCCTGACCAAGTTGGCTTTATCCCAGAGATGCAGGGAGTTCAACATACGCAAGTGATAAATGTAATACATCACATTAATTGGCTCAACCACAAAAATGACATGGTTATCTCAATAGATGCGGAGAAGGCCTTTGACAAAATTCAACACCACTTCATGTTCAAAGCTCTGGAAAGAATAGGCATAGATAGCCTATACCTCAATTTAATAAAGATGATTTACAAAACTCCTAAAGCACAAATCATTCTCAATGGGGAACAACTCAAGGAGTTCCCACTCAATTCAGGAACAAGACAGGAGTAACCACTCTCACCACTGCTCTTTAAAATAGTGCTTGAAGTTCTAGCCCAAGCGATAAGACAGGAGAAGGGCATAAAGGGATACAAATTGGAAAGGAAGAAATTAAACTATCCCTCTTTGCAGATGACATGATCCTTTATATATCAGACCCAAAGAATAGTATCAGTAACCTCTTGAAGGTGATTAATGCCTTCAGCAACGTGGCAGGATACAAAATTAACACACAAAAATCAGTAGCCTTTCTTTATGCAGAAGACAAGCAGACAGAAAAAGACATAAGAGAGGCTGTCCCATTTTCTAGAGCCTCAAAGAAAATCAAGTACCTTGAAATATCACTAACCAAGGTTGTAAAGGACTTATATAAGGAGAATATTGAAACACTCAAGAAGGAAATATAGGAGGACATGAGAAGATGGAAAGATCTTGCATGCTCATGGTTAGGGAGAATCAATATAGTAAAAATGGCAATCCTACCAAAAGCGATTTACAGATTCAATGCCATGCCAATAAAAATCCCAACCTCTTTCTTCACAGACATAGAAAAAATAATCTCTAAATTCATTTGGAAGGGCCAAAGACCTCGAATATCTAAAACTATTCTAAGTAAAAAAACTTAGTCAGGGGGTATCACCATCCCTGACTTCAAAACATATTACAAAGCCATAGTAATGAAAACAGCATGTTACTGGCATAAAAACAGACAGACGGATCAATGGAACAGAATTGAAGACCCAGCTTTAATTGGAAGTAACTTCAGTTATTTGGTCTTTGACAAGGGGGCCAACAATGCACGCTGGGTCAAAGATAGCATCTTCAACAAATGGTGCTGGACGAATTGGATAAACACATGTAAAAAAATGAAAATAGACCCATTCCTTTCACCATGCACAAAAATCAACTCCAAATGGATCAGAGACCTTAATATAAATCTGGTAACCTTGAACACCCTGGAAGAAAAAATAGGAGGACCTCTACATGAAATAGGAATAGGGAAAATTTTCCTGAGCAAACCTCCAGCAGCCCAAGAAATACAACAAACACTTAAGCAATGGGACCTGATCAGGCTCAAAAGCTTCTGTACAGACAAACAAACCATACTCAGAGCCAATAGACCCCCTTCAAATTGGGAGATGATTTTCGCCAGCTACAACTCAGACAGAGGCCTAATTTCCAGAACCTACAGAGAACTCAAAAAAATTAATAACAAAAACCCAAAATGCCTCCTCACAAAATGGGGTTCTGATCTCAACAGAGATTTCACAGAGGAGGAAACACAAATGGCCTTGACTCATTTAAGAAAATGCTCAACATCCTTAAGCATCAGGGAAATGCAAATCAAAACCACAATGAGATACCATCTCACCCTTGTCAGAATGGCAATCATAAAGAAAACCAACAACAATCGTTGCTGGCGAGGATGTGGAGAAAAAGGAACCCTCATTCATTGCTGGTGGGATTGCAAACTTGTTCAACCATTATGGAAAGCAGTGTGAAGACTCCTAGACAGAATGGACACAGAACTACCAATGGACCCAACTATCCCTCTACTAGGCATCTACCAGCAAGATGTCACATCTCAATGCAGAAATTTTTGTACAACTATATTTATAGCAGCTCAATTCATAATAGCCAAGAATTGGAATCAACCCCAATGCCCATCCATGGAGGAATGGACAGCAAAACTGTGGTATATTTACATGATGGAATTCTACAAAGCTGAAAGGAAAAATGACACATCGAAATTTAGGGAAAAAATGGTCTGACTTCCAGCAGATCTTACTAAGCGAATACTCAAAAGAACAGAGAATTGAATGCCGCATACTCTCCCTCATATGCGGTCCTTAACCAGGATAACCGTTTTCTCTATGCAGACTAGTAGAAAGAAGTGAGAGGTTATGAATGAGGTGTAAGGGAAGGGGGGAGGGGAATGGCTTAAGCATGAGGCTAAACCAAATTAGGTTCAAAAACATAAAATCCTCATGAGCATACTGTAACCTATTGAGCAAGTAGTGGACGTCAGCTGGCAAGAGGGGCCATGAGTAGCTGGGGAGAATGTCTAAGCCTGTGAATAATTGAGCAGTCTGACAACCCCAGGTCCCGGTCACCAGTTCCTTCCCTCACTGAGCTGTTGACCAAAGTGACCCATGAGGTTCCAAAAACAAGACAGAATTCTGTCAAAGCCCTTGAATGCCCTCCCCAGGCCTGAGGCAAAATCCTGTTGCTGAAGGAACCACAGAATGCCATCGATCAGCATCGAGAGACCCTTCAAGGCCTGGAATGGTAACCAGCCCCCAGATGGCAGTTAGTGCAGTGCTGGAAGGCACTACACAAGCTGCCAGGGAAGCAGATCAACGACAGCTGGAGTAAACAGACCACTGGCATGAAACACAGTCTGCGGCCATGAGTAGGCTGACCACAACTCCTACTGGGAGAGAACAGCAAACCAAGAAAGGAGCACTTGTGCAATGGAGGAGCCTGGGCCTGCGGGGAGACAATCAACAGCTATTAAATCCGGCCAAATATTCCACTCAGTGAGGGGGGAACCCTTAATTGGAACTGGGGATTCAGGGCGATATGCACTGGATCCCGTACTCTTGGGCTCCCAAGAAAATATGCACTATGCAAGCGACTGACAGGGAGGCTTCTAAAAATAGAATCTAGGTATTCCAGAATGGTGTATATTTGTTGACCTATACTGATCTCACTCTCTGATGGAGATTGTGTTTGGATTTTTCAGGATGCAGCGAGAGAGTCGTGGCCCATATAACCCTACCAACCGATCGCAGGCAGAAAGCTGAGATCCTGGCAAGAGATGAGCCACCACAGTCATATCGTGGAGGCTCCATATGGAACCCTACAGAGAATGACGGGATGAACAAGGGACCCACAGCCACAGCCATTCAATCAACACAGGATAAGCCAGTGAGACAGAAACCAAGGATTCTCGACACAAAACCCCCTAAGCTCACCACATTAAAGCAGCCTTAATACTCACCCACCACAACTCAGGGAACTGAGTGGAAGAGGGGGCGGAAAGATTGTGAAAGCCGTGGTGGGGGAGAATATCAGAGACTTGGAAACCCTCAGTAACAACACACTTGGGTCATGAGGACCCGGCTGAAGACTGGGCTATCCATGGTCCCCTACCACAAAGACTGATCCAGACGGCCCACAGAAGAGGATATCCAGCTGACTGAGGATGGGGAGGGGGACAATGAGGAATAGGGGATAACAACTCATTGTTGGCCCACTAAACAATGTAACTCATTATGGACAATAAAAAAAAAGAGAGTAGCCAAAAAAAATTACCCAGCTAGATACAGAGAAACAAACTCATGGTCATAACTTTGTTGCACAGGACAGCAATTAGGTTACGGGATAATATGTTCAATTCTTCAACTGGTTATTTGGGTATGTGCTTAAGAATAAATGATTGTGAGCTGGAGCTTCAGCTGTTTAAGCAAATGTCAAGAACACTTTTACAGAGCTGTTAGAAAGCAGTGTTGTCCAGTGGTTATTAGCATGGGCTTCGGAGCCATGCTGTCTGGGTTTGCATTTGGCCTCTGCTTAGCCACATGACCCTGGATGAGTCACAGCCTGTTCCTGTCTCATCTGCTTCATCTCTACACTGATGATTCCTCTGGGGTATGACTGAAAGCTTCTACCATTCTCTCAGTCATACAGGGTTTCTGCCTGAATCTGAAAAGAAGCAGACAATATTTAAACCAAGAAAACGGAACTTTCCTTAATTCCCTAAAAACTGGGCTAATCCCCTTCCAGAGTTTCCCACAGAATGTTTTTATTTGCTTCACTTTTAAACACTAACTTTATTTTATTGTTTCTCTTTAACTTTATTCATTTGAACCTGCATCCTCATGTCTCTTGAGGCATCATTGACAACATCCTGCTGACAACAGGTATCCATCACCATCAACAGATGAGCGGCTAAAGAAAACACACCAACCAGAGGGTGGGGAGGAGTACTTTGGGACTCTATCCTCTGGACATGAAGTGACCAATGACCAGTGTATCTATGACCTCACAGTAGATGGCACTATCTCCCAAGTCCCATACAATACTGAGCCCACCAATATTTTAACATAGATGATGAAGGAAGGATATAGAAGAAGACATCAAAATAGAAGAGAGACTCTTTGGAAAGAGGAGAGGGTTCAGTGGAATGAATAGGGATGGGTTGACAAAAGAGACTAATGGGAGGGGATTATGATCAAATGATACATGCTCATATATTTAAAATATAATTAAACAAGAAAGACACAAATAAGAAAACATGGCATATATACACAATAGAGTATTACTCAGCCATTAAGGACACAGTCTTGTTGCTTGAAGGCAAAGGGATGGAACGGGAGATGATTCCACTAAGCCACAGAGCCACACTGTAAGAGAAGTATCTCACTTGAAGATGGCATCTCTTTTTTTTTATTTTTTTTATTTTATTTTATTTTATTTTACTTTATTGTCCATAATGAGTTACAACATTTAGTGGGCAAACAATGAGTTGTTATCCCCAATTCCCCACTGCCCTCCCCTCCCCCCTCCACTGGATAACCTCCTCCATGGGTCGTCTGGATCAGTCCTTGTGACAGGGGACCATGGATAGCCTAGTATTCAGCCAGGTTATCCTGGCCATGTGAAGATGGCATCTCTTAACCTGAGGTGCTGGGAAGAATATAGCATCACTAAAGTGGCAGTCCTGCCCAAAGCATGGCTTGGATCACTCTTGGAGCTGGAGAGTTGAAGACCAAGATATTAGCATCCCATGTCTGGTGAGGGCAGTGCAAATGCTCTCTCATGTTGTTATTAATGTATATTAGCTGTAAAAAGTAATAGACTTCATGTGCCATCTTTACACATGAATACCATGTACTTTGATCCTATTTACCACCTCATAACTTTCTCTCTTATTTCCCTTCTCTCCCTCTCTGCTTCCTTCTGGTCCCTTCCCTCCAGCATGTTTTAAATGTCCTTTTTCATGGTGAATAAAATATGGTTCTTTCATGCCAATCATCTTTGGTTCCACTGCCAAGCCCAGAGACTGGTACATAGTAGGCCCAGGGCAAAGAACAGATGTTAACACAGGCTTCAAAGCATGAGCTGTGTACTGATGTGGTACATTATTAATGGTGCTGTCACAATGCTGAAGAAACACCAGAGACATCACCTCCTGTCCCAAACGAGCTCATTATTGAGGTGGCTGAGAACTTTTCTCTCTGAAAAAAAAAATGTCACATAGGGCTTAATTTTTATGTTGTCATATGAGATGTCGCTGGTATGGGAGGAGGGGTACAATAAAGTAGGAGAGGGTGGTGAAGGGCAAGCCGTGTCTGCAAGAAGACCCCTTCACCTCTTCCTCAGGCACAAAGCCTGTCTCTGATCTCCAAGAACCTTCTCCTGTAAACACGCGTCATAGCTGACTGATTAGAGGAGACCTTTTAATGAAAGCATTAATAAAAGAAGCCCCAGCTCCAGGGGGGTCTGTACTAATTAGGAGAATGTCAGTCAGAACACCCACACAGACAGCTCTGGTTGTCTCCAAGGTGAGGGGGCTGCTGGTCGTTGCTGCCCCCACTGCCCTCTCCTCCCCACCTTAGGAGTTGTTTGTTAAAATCTGCCTCCTACATCCCCCTGAGGACATGTGACAGCTCCGCCCCAGCTAAGACCCCACTGAGGAGGTGGCTGTTTTCACGCACCTGGGACACCTCCATTTTTCCAGAAAGCACTGCAGCTCTGTGCATGTCTAAGGAAGGTGAGTCCGTTCTGCTACCTTCCAGGCCACTCCACCTTCCTCAGATTGAATAGTGATACTTGCGACTTCCTCCTTTCGTTCCTGTCCTGATTTTCTATTCTTTCATGCTGATCGACATGATCTCATCTGGACCAGCGTTCTCCAGAGGATATTTGTGTCTGTATGCATATGTTTAATATGTGGATGTTGCATATATGTATAGTGCTTGAAATGAATATATAATCTATGATTTTATATATAATTCATATATATATACATGTATACATATATGTTCTGTGATTTCTTCACATTCATTGACTTATGGAAATATGAGGACTGGTAAGTCCAAAATTTGTAGGGCAGACCAGTGGGCTGTAAGCTCAGAGAAGAGCTGATGCTGTGGTCTTGAGGCGAGTGTGTTCTTTGAGAAGACTCAGATTTCCTCCTAAAGACTTTTAACTGGTGAACCCTATCCATGTCATACAAGGTATCCTCATTTTACATAAAATCAATTCACTATAGATGTTAACCACACCTACAAAATATCTTCACAACAGTATGTACATTAATTCAGTGTTTGATTAAATAACTGAATACTGCAGCCCTGCCAGATTAGCACTGAACATTGACCATCAAAATATCCTCCATCTCATTTGAGCCTCCCAGGGTTCCTTTCAGCCAGGGAGAGAGGTGGGTTTGATCCCTCTTCTATAGCCCTGAGGCTCCTCTAAGTTGGGTCTTATTTTCTTTCATACAACTAATACATGTTACTGTGGAGGAAAAATTAAACTAATTTTCAACCAGCTTAAAATCTAATACTAGATCCCATTGCTTCCCCCCCCCACAGTCAATGTCTATGTGGTCCCCTCCATGTATCAGGCAGGGACTTAGGTCATGACATTCTAGCATTGATCCTCAGATATACAGGCACTATACATACTCGTGTGCAACGCACACACGGAAATGCTGTTAGTGTTTACAAGGCCTCACAAAGAGGCTCAACCTCTGTAAGAGGTAGGCACTGCCATCCATAGCAGAGAAGGCCAGAGTTGAGAAGATGGCTGAGGTAACACAGCACATCTTCTTTTCAAGAAAACAGGAGGCAAACAGAGTGAACTAACTTGGAGTCTATGTGTGGTGTTAAAGCTACAGGGATGGGAACTTTAGGGAGCAGGTCACCCCAGAACTGGATCCCTGTTCTTGGACCCCATGTGCTCTACCACATGGGAAGGTATGAAGCAAAGCTTACCTTCTCTGAATAATGAGGACAAAAATCAATCAAGGTTTTCTTAGTCCATATCTGGCATTCTTTCCCTTCTAACTGTCCTTCACCAAATCAGAAACAGATTCTTCCCAAATAATAATAATTGTATAGAATTTTATAATTTACAAAATATTTTTAAATATGCTCTCCAACTAGGACCCTGAATAGAAGAGGAGTGAGGATTTTAAACATTGAATTCTGCAAGAGAGTGAGGTCTGGAAGAGGTTCCCTGTCTTGAGCAGTGTCTCTAGGCCAGTAGAGCTGCAGACATTCGATCCCCATCTGGCTCTTCCCGTTCTCTCAGTCAGCACATCGAAACAGCATCTGTACATTGGTTTCCTAGGGCTGCTATAACAAAGCCCTCCAGACTGGATGGATTAACCATTAGAAATCTATTATCCTGTTTGGGAG
>PVHP010036362.1:0-17959 GCA_004024765.1 Zapus hudsonius | reverse complement strand
TCCCTGGATGGAGAGTGTCTGGGTGAGTTGGCATCCTGGGCCCAGATCTGAGTGGGTGAGAGCCTCCCCTGCCTCTTCTTCACAGGCACGATGGAGGGTCCTCGTTCAGATGTGGGCCGCTGGGGTGGCAACCCCTGGCAGCCTCCCACCACGCCTTCTCCAGAGCCCGAGCCCGAGCCTGAGCCAGACAGGCGCTCCCGCAGAGGAAGAGGTCGCTCCTTCTGGGCTCGCTGTTGTGGCTGCTGCTCGTGCCGGAATAGGGGCGATGATGACTGGGGGCCAGAACCTTCTGGATCCAGAAGTCGAGGGTCCAGCTCTCGTGGGGGCCGGAGACCTGAATCCCGGGGCAGTGCTGTCAACGCAGCTGGGGATGGCACCATCAGAGGTGAGACCAGCTGTCCACCTAACTGAGGGCTCATGATGGGACTGGGAAGCAATGACCCCTCCTGGACCTTCACTGACTCAAAGATGTGGCCTTGCAGAGGGCATGCTGGTGGTGACTGGTGTGGACCTGCTGAGCTCACGCTCAGACCAGAACCGCCGAGAGCACCACACAGATGAGTTTGAGTATGAGGAGCTGATTGTGCGCCGTGGGCAGCCCTTCCACATGATCCTCTTCCTCAACCGGGAATATGAGTCCTCCGATCGCATCGCTCTGGAGCTGCTCATCGGTGAGGGACCTAGACTTTCTGGGGGAGGGGAGGGCGCTTCAGACTCTCCTCCCTGCCCTTCTCACCCACTCGGATACAACAGGTGCAAGATTCTGAATGTTGTCTATGGTGCTGTCCCATGAGGTGCCACAGTTCCCTCTCCTCAAATCTCCAGAGCCACCGGTCTCCTGCAGGGCCCACCTCAGTGTCTCCTTCAGCACTGTTGCCTCCATGGGCCCTTCTTTCTGGGTCTGATCTTTCTTGAGTGTGTAGCTGCTTATCCCCCATTGCCCCCAACCCCACCTAGCTCTGCCTCTCTGTCCCATGGCTCAGGGCAGGAGCCTTCCTCTCCACACCACTTGGTGACCAGTGACTGCTCAGGCTGGTGATTATACAGCTGCCGGGGGCGGGCGACTCCTCTTACCCTTTGATTAGAGCCCAAACTTGCCCACCCCAGCCTCTAATTTCCAGGTACCCCCACCACCCCCACCATGGATGCTCTGGGCTCTAGAAGTTTGTAGCCCCAGGGAGCAGGCAGGCAGTATTGGCCTTGGTATCTGTACTGCCATTTCCTTTGAGCATGTTGGTTCTCTCCTTCAGTCCAGGCACTGGGCCAATGAGACAGTCAGGGTGACAGTGGCCTTGTCTCCCCTCCCTTCAGTTCAGTGTCAGGGGAACAGGTTTGGGATGTTGGACTGGGGCTCTGCCCTGACAGGAGGGTGAGCACTGGGCGGATACAGAACTGCTCTGAAAGAGATTGTCACAGACTAATGCGGTGACCCAACTTAGGGATACACACATTGGCTCACAGATATTTTAGGTGGGGCTGAAAGAAGTCTAAGGCTCCATGTCTTTCCCAGGTGAAGCCTTCATCTAATTGCTGATTTCCTTTCTCTAGGAAACAACCCGGAGGTGGGCAAGGGCACCCACGTGATCATCCCAGTGGGCAGGGGGGGCAGTGATGGCTGGAAAGCCCAAATCACCAAGACCAGTGGGCACAATCTGAACCTACGGGTCCACACCTCTCCCAATGCCATCATCGGCAAGTTTCAGTTCACTGTCCGCACACGCTCAGAGGCTGGAGAGTTCCAGTTGCCCTTTGACCCTCACAATGAGATTTATATCCTCTTCAACCCCTGGTGCCCAGGTAAGCCAACCGCAGTCAGGAGCAGAAGATGCACGGGAGGGAAGAGCAGGTCAGGGCTTCCTGGGTGTTGGGCACCTGATCATAGGGAAGCCATCCTCCCATTGTCCAGGTGAGGAGACTGAAGCCAGTGTAGAAAGGACACCCACCTCACCTCTCCAAGCTTCCCTGTCACAGGCCTGTCAGGTTAGAGGCGTCCTCACTCCTATTTGCCTCTGAGGATATGAGTTCTGCAGAACCGGCTGAAGGGCAGGTAGGGCCCAGGGAGAAAACAGGGAACCAGACATGTGTTTTCTGGAAACACAGAGGACATCGTGTATGTGGACCATGAGGATTGGCGGCAAGAATATGTGCTTAATGAGTCTGGGAGAATTTATTATGGAACAGAAGCACAGATTGGCGAGAGGACCTGGAACTATGGCCAGGTATGGCTGATCTGGGTCAAGTGCACTCAGATTTCATACAGTAGGGGACATGGAGAGGGGGTTGAGCTGGGTGCTGACGTAGGGATTGACCTTCACCAGAATGAGCCATGGTTGTCTCTACTTTTCCTCTTTCCAGTTTGACCACGGGGTGCTAGATGCCTGCCTGTATATCTTGGACCGTCGGGGAATGCCATATGGAGGCCGTGGGGACCCAGTTAGTGTCTCCCGGGTTATCTCTGCCATGGTGAGTATCCTCATATCGCTAAACCTACTCTTTATCTTCCTGCCCTACCTCTAGGTCGTGTCCTTTATGGGTTCCTTCAGTACCCCAATCTTGTCCCTTCCCTTACAGAGGATATTGAAGGAATGGGGTCTCCCCTTTTCCTCCTCTGCCTGCTCTCTACCCCACCTTTCTTGGCTTTTGTCCCAGCTCCTGTGGAATGTAGGGCCAAGCCCAAAACTTGGCACACCCAGGATTCACATTCCTGCAGCAGAGCAAGGGGGGCAGAAGGGTCAGAAGAAGGGTGGATGGGGTGATGTCTGGGCATTTAGGAGTGAGGGGGTGGTTGCAAGGTCATGGGCTGGCTGGGGTTCCCAGCCAGGTCCTAAGCTCTTCCCCCAACCCAGCCCCATCCTATCTTGTCCTGGGCAGGTGAACTCCCTGGATGACAATGGAGTCCTGATTGGGAACTGGTCTGGCGATTACTCTAGAGGCACCAACCCCTCAGCGTGGGTGGGCAGTGTGGAGATCCTGCTTAGCTACCTACGTACTGGCTACTCGGTCCCCTATGGTCAGTGCTGGGTCTTCGCTGGTGTGACGACGACAGGTAATGGAGGGAACAGGTCAGGAGTGGCTTGGGCCCTACAAGGAGGAGAGAAAGGAGTCAGGCTTCATTTTTGCCCAACCCAGCTGTGGGTATAGCACAGAGTACCAGTGAGGGTGGATGATAGACTAGCCTTAATTATCATTAATTAGTGTTAACAACCGAGAGAGGCCAAGGGAGAGGAAGAAGCCTGAGCCAGGCAGGTGACCTGGCTTTCCCTAATCACAAGTGCTGCAGGGCTTTAAAGCTTCTCGAGCCTATGACTTCCAATTCCGGTGGCCCCTGCCCATCTAGGAGACCTGGTTCCCTTTCCTCCTGCTGTTCTTGCCACGATGCCTCACCTGTACCCTTCCTGTCCCCAACTGCAACCCTGACTCCTCCACAGTGTTGCGATGCCTGGGCCTAGCTACCCGTACGGTCACCAATTTCAACTCAGCACACGACACAGACACGTCCCTTACTATGGATATCTACTTTGATGAGAACATGAAGCCACTTGAGCATTTGAACCACGATTCTGTGTGGTGAGAATGGGGCTAGGGCTCACTGCCCATAGGTGTGAAAGATGATCTAAGGCTTGGATGCAGAGGGAAGGCAGGGCTGGGGGCCTGGGAGTTCCCTGGATGGGAGTCCCGGTCTCAGTGCTCCCTCCATGCCCTCCAGGAACTTCCATGTGTGGAATGACTGCTGGATGAAGAGGCCAGATCTGCCCTCAGGCTTTGATGGATGGCAGGTAGTGGATGCCACACCCCAGGAGACCAGTAGTGGTAAGCCACGCCTTGCCTGTACCCCATCCTCTCTCCATCTCCCTCACCTGGATAACCAACTCCAGAGTGTCAGCCTGGTTCTGTGCCAGAGAGACAAGTTGTTTAACAACACAGTTTCTCAAATAGACTTATCAACGAAACCACCACACCGTCATTATTATCCTCTTTAAATAACAACTTGACTTAATTTTATTTGTAATGGCTATTTCACTGTGTGTGTGTGTGTGTGTGTGTGTGTGTGTAAGGGAAATTTATTGAGAAAACAGTAAGAAAGCACAACATATGTTGGGCAAGCATGTTTAGGATTTCAGCTAGTATTCAAGAAATATAAAGAGGGAAAGGAAAGGCCATGGTTTTTGATTACTGTGGATATGAGTTCCAGAAAACCAGGACTCAGAAAACCAGGCAGGCTTAGCAATGAAGACTGAAAAGTAGCTGCTGTACTTCATTTAGTTGTAATGGTTAATCCACTCAGCTCAAAGGTACAAGATTTAACACTAGTCAGTAATGGGGATGGGGAGATGGTAATGGAAAAGATGGCTCCGGGTTAAGTATGAGGTACTGAGAGGGTCTGAGAGATTTCTGAGTTCAATTCCCCAGAACCTATGTAAATAGCTGGGCCTATATGTAAGTGACCATAGTGCCTGTAACCGCAGTCCTGTGGGGAGCACAGAGAACAGAGAATTGCTGGGGCTCATGAAAACTACAACTCTGAATTCAGAGACTTCATCTCAAAAAATACACGGATGAGCAATAGAGGAGGACCCTGGCCTCTGTGTGTGTGCACAGGAACACGTGTGTCTGCACACATGTGCATCCACCATGCGCACAATACTGCACGTGACCTGCACATGCAAAACATAGAAGAATCATTGAGCAGTTCCCTTCCCCCAACAAATCCACTAGCCATGCTTATTTTAACTTATATATCCTGGCTATAATTAAGGAACATATATGTACTCGTATATGTGTATATATACATTTAAATTAAACAGTCATAATTAGGGCTGGGGATGTAACTTATTAGTAGAGCATGTAGTAGCATGAGCAAGGTCCTAGGTTCAATCCCCAGCACTGGAAAACAAGTCATAATTATATGTAATATGTTCATGGAAGGAAAAACCAGTTTGCAATTGAATAACCTAAAATGTGACGGTTCCTTAGATCTTCTAGATTATGTTTTTGGGTTGCATGTGTATGTATATATGTATATGTGGTGTGCATGTGTGTTTGCCTGCATGTTTATGGGTGCATGTAGAAGCCAGAGGCAATGATGGATGTCTCCCTCTATCGCTTTCCACCTTATGTTGAGGCTGGGTCTCCCACTGAATCCAGAGTTCACCGATTAGGCTAGAAAAGCTAGCCAGAGCCCCAGGGATCCTCCTGGGCCTTCCCAGAGCGGGGATGACAAGTGCATGCCCTCATGCCTAGCATTTTATATGGGTGCTGGGGATCTGAACTAAGCCCTCGTGCTTGTGTGGCAAGTACTTTACTTCCTGGGCCATCCTAGGATATGTTTTTTTTAAGGTAAATATTTATTTAATTTTGGGATCCCATTCAAAAACCTGATCATCAAACCTGGTACATCACTTTCCAAGGTTAGCATCTATTAGATATATATTCAGTGCTGCACCACTGAGCCACATTCCTAGCCTTACAATCTATATTTTCAAAAGTTCCCTGGTTATTCTGAAGATCTCTCTTCACCCTGTGGGACACATTGTGAATGGTGGCCCTCAGAGATGGTGTGATTCTGTATGGAACACAAATACTAGGTCATCAGCAGAATGAATCCAGTCTTGACTCTTTGTACAAAAAATATCTAGTTTTAATTATTTTCAAGGAGAGAGAGATAGAAGAGAAGAGAAAGAGAATATGAACCTGCCAGAGCTTTGGCCACTGCAAACTAACTCCAGATGCATGCCCCACTTTATGTATCTTAGCTTTATGTGGGTAATGGGGAATAGAACCCAGGCTGTCAGGCTTTGGAGGAGTAAGTGCCTTTAACTGCTGAGTCACATCTCCAGCCCTGACTCTCTTTTTTTAAAAAAAAAAATTATTTACTTATAAGCAGAGAGAGAGAGAGAGAGAGAGAGAGAGAGAGAGAGAGAGAGAGATTAAGTATGGGCACACCAAGACCTATTGCCACTGAGAACGAATTCCAGACACGTATTCTACCTTGTGCATCTGGCTTGATGTGGGTACTGGGGAATTGAACCTGAGTCAACCCAGGCCAGCAGGCTTTGCAAGCAAGTGTCTTTAAACACTGAGCAATCTCCCCAGCCTGTGACTTTCCCATTTTGACTAACACTCTTGCTTTTAACAGTTCCTCTCCAGTTTGTCCCACTGTTCTCTGTGTTCACACATAGTATTAAAAAATCAGAGCTTAGGATTGGAGAGATGGCTCAGCAGTTAAGGCACTCGCCTGCAAAGTCTAAGGACCCGGCTTCAATTCCTCAGTACCCATGTAAAGCCAGATGCACAAAGGGGCACATTCATTTGCTGGAGGCCCTGGAGCATATGTAACCTGGGGAGAATGATTTTCAGCCTCATTGCTTTTCTTTGAGGCAGGGTCTCACTCTAGTCCAGGCTGACTGGAAATCATTCTCTAGTCCCGGGCTGACCTCAGCCTCATTGTAATCCTCCTATCTCCATCTTCTGATTGCTGGGTTAAGGTGTGCACTACCACACCCGCTCGGCTCCCCTCTTTCCTCTTCTGAATCTATGTACATGATTCCAAAACAGCGAGACACTGTGTACACTCTGTTCTCACATCATTCTCACATAGCCCCTGTGCACTCTGACCTGGACACTCTAGCTTCAGGGGCCTCTACTTCCAGAGTCAGACAGCTCTGGCCTAGCCTGCATTCCTCCTCTAATCACTTCCCAGACCCTTCCCTGTCAGTCACCTATGTAAACAGTGCCCCAGGTTGTGCAACCCAGCAATGCTAAACCCACTTAGGCCAGCACTGAAGGATCTCATCTCTGACCTGGCTTGAGAAGGGGTGGCTCGCAGGCAGGGGCTCTGGCAGCCAGATCAGGGCTCCATTATGCTTTGATTATCTCTTAGTGAATGATCTTGGTCTACTAAGTACCTTGCACCTTTGAGCACTGGCGTTCATGTGTAGAATACAGCAGGTGAGGGTAGGCGTGAAAACTATAAATCTATTCCAAAGAGCATAGTTTGGAGGAGTCAATGGACATCATACAGAGAGAACTAGCAGCATACCTACAACATCATAGCCATTAAGTAACTATCAGCTCCTTCCAGATGTGATAAGATCCTGGCATCTTGGGCTGGAGACATGGCTCAGCGGTTAAGGCACTTGCCTCCAGTGCTTAAGCCCGCGGGTTCAATTCCCCAGGACCCACATAAGCCATACCCACAAGGTGGTGGCCCTGGTGCTCGCTCTCTCTCTCTCTCTCTCTCTCTCTCTCTCTCTCTCTCTCTCTCTCTTCTCTCTGTATTTCTCTGCTTGAAATGAATAAATAAAATATATATAAAAAAAAAAAAGATCCTGGCATCTACTTCAGAGGCTGAGCCTGTTTCCTCATCTGTAAAAGGAGTCCAGAAAGTTAGATGGTATAAGTGCAGGCCTTCACTTCCTGTTTGCCTTCCCCTTCCCACACAGCCTTCTCTTGCCAGCCCACCTCCTCTAGGAAGCCCTCCTGAGTATCAAAAGGACAGACTCTTCTTTCTCACCTTCTCCCACCCCACTCCGCAGTTAAAGAAGACAGCAGCTACAGAGCTGAGATGTTGTTCTGGATCTTTCTACAATGGTGGTGGTGGTGTCATTGCTTTCTCAGACAACCAGCGGAGCCACTATGGCCTCTGAATTGGTCTTGATGGATAGGGTTTGGTGGGAGAATACTTGGGAGTCATAGGCAGTGGACGTCCAGTGAGCCAGGGGCTGCTGAGCTGGCTATCAAGGCAGGCTGTCCACAGGCTGTCCCCACCCCGTCCTCTAGCAGAACAACCCATGAGTGCTGCTGAGCACTGGTGTGGCTTCTGCCAGGGATTAAGTGTTCCTCCCGGCTTCTTAGAATTCCTCATTTCTGTCCTGCCTTAATTCCCAGGCATCTTCTGCTGTGGCCCCTGCTCTGTGGAGTCCATCAAGAATGGCCTAGTCTACATGAAGTATGACACACCCTTCATTTTTGCTGAGGTGAGTGTTGGGCTCCTCTAGTAGGCACTCCAGAGTGACCAAAGCCATGGGCTCACTCCTGAGTCCTCTGGTCCTGACTTCACCGCTGACTGAATAGCTGTGTGACCTTGGGCAAGTCACTCCTTCTAGAGTCTTAGGTTCCTCAACTGTAAAAGGGGGATAATAATGGCTGCCTTGCTTCCTGTACTCAGGATCAAAAGAGATAATGGGTATGAAACTGCTTCATAAATCATAAAGCCCGAGAATGAGCGTAAGGCATTACTGTTATTAATTCCAAAATACAGTGCAAAGTGCCTCCCAGCCAGCTTCTTCCTTGCTTTCTGGCCATGTGTGGCTCAGCTGTGTTCTGCCTGCAGCTCTGGGGCTCGGGGGAGGAACTAGGGGGTCAGGCCTCAGATCTTCTGGCTCAATCGATCCTGTCATTCCCTCCAACAGGTGAATAGTGACAAGGTATACTGGCAGCGGCAGGATGATGGCAGCTTCAAGATCGTGTATGTGGAGGAAAAGGCCATCGGCTCTCTCATTGTCACAAAGGCCGTCAGCTCCAACATGCGGGAGGACATCACCCACATCTATAAGCACCCAGAAGGTACCGTTCTCCTAGGCCAGCCAGCACCCGGCTGAGGTTTCCTGCTGAGTTCTCACCCACCCCACCCGAGCTGGAGCTCACTCTTGGCTGTCCACCCCCAGGCTCGGATGCAGAGCGGAAGGCCGTGGAGACCGCAGCTGCGCACGGCAGCAAACCTAACGTGTACGCTACCCGGGACACTGCCGAAGACGTGGCCATGCAGGTGGAGGCCCAGGACGCCGTGATGGGGCAGGATCTGACCGTGTCCGTGGTGCTGAGCAACCGGGGCGGCAGCCACCGCACTGTGAAGCTGCACCTCTACCTCTCTGTCACCTACTACACCGGTGTCACTGGGTCTACCTTTAAGGAGACCAAGAAGGAAGTGGCACTGGCGCCAGGAGCCTGTGAGTGCTCCTTACCCAGCCCTGCCCCCTAGATGACATGGAGGTCCCACCTGGAGTGGGGGGAGCCATATCTGGGGAAGCAGGGTCCGTGATACCGTTCCTCTCCTCCCCAGCCGAACGTGTGACCATGCCTGTGGCCTACAAGGAGTACCGACCCCACCTCGTGGACCAAGGAGCCATGCTGCTCAATGTCTCTGGTCATGTCAAGGAAAGTGGGCAGGTGCTAGCTAAGCAGCACACCTTCCGTTTACGTACCCCAGATCTGTCCCTCACAGTGAGTACAGCTTTCCGGGCACACAGAGTGGTGGCAGGCTGGCCCGATGAGCCTTCTAGGAGAAA
The DNA here is from genome assembly GCA_004024765.1 of Zapus hudsonius. Taxonomy (NCBI): domain Eukaryota; kingdom Metazoa; phylum Chordata; class Mammalia; order Rodentia; family Dipodidae; genus Zapus; species Zapus hudsonius. Next base: position 8,672 of record PVHP010036362.1, on the reverse strand, counting down.
AGATTAAGGGCCAGCGCCGGGCTCTTGGCCGTAGTTTCCTTGGCTGCAAAATGGGTTCTCTATCCCGATTCTGTGATCACTTCAGTTGTATAGTTGGCTGAGTTTCCTCTCTGACATTTAGAGAGAACAAGAGAGTCTTCTCTCAGGGGCAGAGATATGGAACTTGGGGAGGTTTTGATTCTAAGCGGTTTCCCCCTCGGGTACAACGTGTGGGCCCTGTGTGTTTGGCCAGGGTCTCTGATGGGGGTGGGCCTCTCTCTCTCTCTCTCTCTCTCTTAGTTACTGGGAGCAGCAGTGGTTGGCCAGGAATGTGAAGTACAGATCGTGTTCAAGAACCCCCTGCCCATCACCCTCACCAACGTGGTCTTTCGGCTTGAAGGCTCCGGGTTACAGAGACCTAAGGTCCTCAATGTTGGGTGAGTATGAACACTCTTCCTGCCCCTCCAGGCTGCCACCCTTGGGCCCCAGCTTTGCTTCCCCTTTTGGTCAGGACCTACAAAGCAGCTTGGGGCCAATCTCTGGCAACTCAGTCCAATTCAGCCCAAGCAGTGCTCAAGGACACCTGTGGGTGCCAGTGTGCCCTGCCTTACTATCTAATTAGGGAGCTGAAGCTCCACTTGGGAATCATTAATATCCATCCCTAGCATTTGCCCAACATGAAGCGTTGAGCAGACACTTTCAGGAATATTATCTCATCTAGAGATTACACAGGCCCTTTAAAGTACATTAGAGCCCATCATATAATTAAAAGCAAAGCTGTGGAACCCTGAAGACCTGGGTTCAGGCTCCTGCTTCATCACTCCTGACTATGTACCCTTAGCTCTCGGGAACCTCGGTGGTCTCAACTTGTGAACTGAAAATGGCAGCTGCACCTGGGCCTAGGGTGGGTTAGTGCCGCAGGATAAACTTAGCCGCCCACCACTTGTTCTTACTTTGTATTATTGCTGTCATCACGCGTTTCTGTTGGTGGCACATATACCCATACTCTGGAGCTTGTAGCCTGGTTTGTGCCTCAAGAGCTGAGTGGCTGCAGCGCTGCACAGTAGCACTGTCCTCCGCCTTCCTACACGAGTCTCTGGTGGTTCAGACAGCAGGGCTTGCTTGAGACCTGCCCTGCTGGTTCTGCGCTCACGCCATGATGGAGGGAGTCTATCTGCCCCGAGAGGTCCAGAGGCACATATTTCTCACCAGACCTTTAACTATTACCTTACTGGAAGTGAGGAAAGGACCGCTGTGCTGAGCATCAGGAGAGCTGGCCCACTCCCCTCCTGTGGGGCTTGTGTGACTGTGGTTTTGTCCTTCGGGGCCCCCCCCATACCTCCAGCTTGAGGACCCCAAGCAGCCTGTGGAAAATAGAAAGGCTTGTTGATGGCTACTCAGGTAGGCCCTCCTTGGACTTTTTGCAGCTCCCTGGCTGCTGGGAACCAGCAGAGCCCCGGAAGGGGACATCCCTGAGCTGTTGGTGTGGCTATATTAGATTCCAAGACGGGTGTTACTTTGCCTCTCATTTACACATCAAAGGCTTTGGTATGGAACCCCATTATGCCACAAGGTGTAACACCCCAGCCTGGTGACTGGCCACTTAATAAACATTCCAGGACTTACTCCTCCAGATGACTGCTGTCACCATCAAAACAGTCATCAAGGAGGCTGAAAGTCCTCATTGGGCAATTCCCCCAGAGCCTGAGTCACACCCTTAGAATGTCCTTAGAGTGACCATCTTAGTTTCTTGGGGAAAAGTCTAAAGTCATTTAGAGCTAAGATTAGTTAACAAGGTGAATAATAATACCTTTTCTTTATTGAGGTAGGGTCTCGCTCTAGCCCAGGCTGACCTGGAATTCACTATGTCGTCTCAGGGCGACCTCGAACTCATGGTGATCACCTACCTCTGCCTCCCAAGTGCTGAGATTAAAGGCGTGTGCTACCACGCCTGGCTAGTAATATTATCATTTTCATTTAGAAATGAAGAACACTGCAAAGGAGGCACAGGCTGATTGTGTGTGTGTGTGTGTGTGTGTGTGTGTGTGTGTGTGTGTCCACATGGGTCTCCTTGGAAACATGGCTGACCAAATACACAACTGGAAGGCAATGCCCACTGGGATGTCTCCACTTTGTGTTCTTGTTAATGGAGTCTGTTTCATTATCTATATTCATTTATAGAACATTCCAGCTTTTTTTTTATTCCAAGGCAGGGTCTCACTCTAGCCTAGGCTGACTCTTGTAGGTCCAGGCTGGCCTCGAACTCACCAAATTCCTCCTACCTCAGCCTCCCAAGTGCTGGGATTAAAGGCATGTGCCACCTCACCTGGCTATTCCAGCTTTAACAGCTGATGTGTACTCAGTTTAAGCTCAAAGCCAGGAGCACAGCAAGGGCCTCAACTGATACTAAGGGCAAGGAGAGATCTTGACATTCTTGGCTGGAAGCTGGAATTCTGCTTGAGGTAGGGTCTTGCTCTAGCCCAGGCTGACCTGGAATTCACTGTGTAGTCTCAGGGTGGTCTTGAACTCACGGGAATCCTACCTCTGCCTCCTGAGTACTGGGATTAAAGGTGAGCACCATCTCACCTGGCTAAACTGAAATTTTTTCTGGATATATTATTAGCAGTTGTAATATAAAGGTTAATTTCTGAAATACTACAACTCAATTATACTTTAAAAGTAGACTTTTAAAGGTTGTTCTGGTCCTAAACAATCTTTAACCTATCTATGGAGAAATGGACAAAAATTAAAAACATCAATTTGTAGCCAGCAAAAACATAGCCTGTTAAATTATAGACAACTTTTTTGATACTTCCTAGTCGGCTTCCCTCTTCCTCAAAGCTCAGAAACACCTCCAAGAGCATCTGATCCCACCACCCCTCATTTTACATTCACTTCTAGTTTATGGACCAGAAAGTGAGGATCAGAGAAGTAACTTGTCCTAAGCCACACAGCTAACAAGTAGCAGAAGGGTAGACTGGCCCAGGGAAGCCTCTCGGAAGCAGGCTTCAAACCAAATGCTTTGTCCACGGAAAGATCATCTTCAGAATTCAGGACAATTGCTTCTTTCCCTTGGAGGACTATGGTAACTCTAAAAGCTGAGGCAGAAGGATCATGGTGAATTCAAGGCCAGCCTGGGACTACATAGGGAATTCCAGGATAGCCTGGGCTAGAGCAAGACCCTACTTCGGAAAAACAAACAAAAGAAATGTACCATGCACGGTGGCATACACTTAGGAGGCAGAGTTAGGAGGGTTGATAACCTCTACTACATACTGAGTTTGAGGCTAGCCTGGGCTATATGAGACCCTGACTAAATAAATAAAAATTTAAAAACATGTAAATTGTGGGAAGAGCCCAGAGAAATGCTAGCTAAATTTTTCTAGGGGCTGGAGGTGCTCAGAGGAGCCCTCTCTGAGGCAGTGGTAAGTGAGTCAGGACTTGGGAGGAAGAGCAGGGTTGGGATGGAGGGAGTTCCTGCGAGGAGAGGCATTCCTTGGAGCTGGCCCACAGGAGGAACAGTGGGGGTGATGGGCTGTACAGGAGCAGGGGTTGAGTCAGAGAGAGCCTGTGTGTCAGGTTAGGGAGGTGGCATCTCATCCTTAAACCGAGGAGGCCAAATGCTTGAAGGATTTAGTTCACCTCCTTGTGGTTAGAAGGAAAGTGAGATGGGAGGCATGAGGCCTGTGAGACTGATGACATCCCCATTCCCAGAGAAGTGCTCTAGGGACGGATTTTCAGAGCTCCACACACACAACCACCCAGAGAGACATGAAGGCACCTGGTGTTGATTTACAGATAGATGCCAATTGTCCATCCTTAGGAGTTTCTGGTTTTTCAAGGCAGGGTCTCGCTCTAGCCCAGGTTGACCTGGAATTCACTGTGTAGTCTCAGGCTAGCCTCGAACTCACAGGGATTCTCCTATGTCTGCTTCCTGAGTGCTGGGACTAAAGGCGTGAGCCACGAAGCCTCTTATGTGACATCCTCATGCTTTAAGGCATTAGATGCTCTTCTTTGGAAAGATAATTGTTGCAGAAAATCTTTCTGGGTTTACTAAATTAGGTTTGACATTGCTTTGATGTCCCTTTGGCCTTGGAAACCCTCCTAAGATGGAGCCCTGTGATTAGGTCAGGAGCAGTGGGGATGCGAAGCAGGCAAGGCTGAGCCCGCCTGGGATGGTACCTGCACTCTGTCTAGGTCACGTGGGAGGAGGTCCAATGCTGGGTGTGGTGCGGCTGCTGACCCAGCTCCTTGGAGTGGCCCTGGGGCTGAATTCAGAAATGCCTGTACAGCCACCTCTTGCTCTTTCCTTCCTGGCCCCCGCGATCAGTCCCTGCTCCCCACTCCACCCTGAGTTACTCAAGGCCCATGACTCTGCCTTTGCCCACAGGGACATCGGAGGCAACGAGACAGTCACACTGCGCCAGACATTTGTGCCTGTGCGGCCAGGCCCCCGCCAGCTCATCGCCAGCTTGGACAGCCCGCAGCTCTCCCAAGTGCACGGTGTCATCCAGGTGGACGTGGCTCCCGCCTCCGGAGGTGGGTTCTTCTCAGATGCTGGAGGTGACAGGCGCTCAGGGGAGACAATACCTATGGCATCTCGAGGTGGCGCTTAGCCCTGGACCAGGCGCAATGGGACTGGAGTCTGATGAACAAGGACACTGCCCCAAGATGGGGGCCCACACAGAGCAGCTCCCCAAGGACACTGGGGAAGGAGCTAATCTTCACCTGCATTGGGTGGCACAGGTAATAAACTGTTTTGTAATGAAACTGCTGTTCTGTCCACGTGTCTGTGCCAGGCCAAGGAGTGGAGCCGCATTCTTCCAGGGATGCCTGTGGCATTTCTTGTGGCCCTGGTTCTGAGAATCATGGCTGGTGAGTTATGGCACCATCTTATCCACTCTTGAGACAGAGCCTGCTTAATGTCAGGGTGGCCTTCCTGTCTCCCTCACCCCAAGGTGCCTTCCATAGCACCCATTATGAGAGAAAGGTCCTAAATTTCCTTTATAGGTATACATTGGAGGTAGAGAAAGGCTGGTACTCTCTGAGCAGCAAAACCCACCTTCCAATTTTTATTTCAAATATTCTTTTCTAAGATGAGAGTGTAGGCCTATAACCCCAGTTACTTGGAGGCAGGAGGATTGAAAGTTCAAGGCCTGCCTGAGCTACAGAATATGCGTTTAAGACCAGCCTGGGTAACTTAGTGATAGTTGGGTCTCATTAAAAAAAAAAAAAAAGATTGGGAGAGGGGCTGGGGAGATGACTCCGTGGATAAAGTACTCAGTGCTCAAGCCTAAGTACCCAAGTTCCATCCTCCCCAGACCCCACATAACAAGCTGGAAGCCATGGTGGGCTTCTGTAATTCCACCACGCTAACGGCAAAGTGGGAGGTGGGAGCCAGAGACAGGAGAATTTCCTGGAAATTTATGGTGGAGGCAGCAGGCTCAGCAAAGAACAGCATTAGTACAAAATCTCAATAGAAGAGCGGGATCCATAGAGAGAAACCCTGCCTCAAGTGGGGGGGGGGAGGCAAGAACTGACCTGAAAGTTGTCCTTTGACCTCCACGTGTGTGTCATGGCATGCACATGAAACATACAAACACAGAGTACTGGTATGTATGGTACTGGTGGTGGTGCACTTGGGAGGCAGAGGAGTATTGTGAGTTCAAGGCCAGCCTGAGACTGCATAGTGAATTCCAGGTCAGCCTGAGTTCTACAGAGTGAGACCCTGCCTCAAAAAACAAAACAAAAACAACAACAGCAACAACAAAAATAAAAGAGTACTGGACTATAGCTCATGGTAGAACGCTTGAGGACCTAAAGTCAGTCCTAGTACTAGGGAAAATGCTGTGGAGTAATGCACATTCACTGTTGAATATTAACAAAATATCGAAAATTGTAAAGAAAATAATGCTCAGACACAACAGAAAATAACACTGGGTTTCCCATGGTGCTTCTCCCCCACCCTACACCCTACATAACCTATGCTGCACATTCCCACAGTGGTTTTTTAGAACGTCTTTGAAAGCTTTTTTATTTTGGAGGCAAGGGCTCATTCTAGCCCAGGCTGGCCTCAAACTCACAGCAATCCTCCTACCTTTGCCTCCCAAGTGCTGGGATCAAAGACCTGCACTACCACACCCAGTGAAAACTTTCCCACCCCCCAGACAGGGTCTTACTATGTATCCCTGGCTGTTCTAAAACTCACCATGGAGACCAGGCTAGCCTCAAACTTGCAGGGATCCTTTCTCTGCCTCTCGAATGCTGAGATTACAGGCATGTGCCCACATGCCTTGCTGAAAACTTCATTTTAAAGGCTGGATAAACCAAGTGTGCTGGCCGTACTGTAATCCAGCACTCTGAGTCAGGGAGACCATGAATTTGAGGACAGCTTGGGCTACATAATAGGACCCTGTCTCAAGAAAGCAAGGAGACAAAAAAAAAAAAAAAGACTGGCTGTGAGGCTTGTTCTTAGGCCTCCCTCCAGGTCTCAGGGGCGGCAGCCTCCTCACTTTCCTTAGGATACTGGAGAAGTGACAGGGCTCCCCGAGTTGTTTCTTACCCAGCTATGCCTGCCTACATGACTTAGCCATTCTGGTTTGGGGGTTTCTTTTTCTTTTTTTTTTTAATTTTTAAAAGTTACTTATTTTAGGTAGGGTCTCATTCTAGCCAGATGACCTGGAAGTCACTTTGTAGTCCCAGACCGGTCTCAAACTCAGAGCAATCCTCCTGCCTTTGCCTCCCCAGTGCTGGGATCAAGGCGTGCACTACCACACCTGGCAGCGCTCCATTTCAAAGCATTGTGGTCCCGCTATTTTCTTGGATTCCCCTCAGACATATACATTGTCACCTCCTCTATATTGCTACCAGATGTCTAACAGTCCAGATACAATGTGACTGAAACCAACTTCTGGCTCCTTCCAGCAAGTCCTCCTATAACCACCTCCATTTCAGTAAGTGGCAGATCCATGTCTCCAAAACTCTTGCATTCAGGATGTGGAGTTACTCTTGATTCTTTTCATTCCCCTGCATTCCACATCTAGCCTGTGAGAAGATCTGATGGCTGGGTATCCCACACATGTGCCCCAAAGCACCCATTACCTCCGCAGCTACCACCTCACTAGAGCTTCCCTCATTTCTTCCCTGGACCATTAACCTGGCTTCCTGGTCATTCTTCCCACTTCCACATTGGCCCTTCATCTGCAAAGCATCACCCAGCCACCAGAATGAGCAGGTAGGGAGCTGGGGACATGGCTCAGTGGGCAAAAGCACTTGCTGAGTGTGGTAGTTTCATTCAGGTGTCCCCATAAACTCATGTGTCCTGAATGCTTGACCCCCAGCTGATGGCAAGTTTGGAATTGGAGCCATGTTGGAGGTGTGTTGTTAGGGGCGGGACTATGGATAATATAGTCAGCTTCCCCTTGCCAGTGTTCGGCACACTCTCTTGATGCTGTTGTCCACCTGATGTTGGCGTCCACCTGATGTTGGCCATCCTCTGCTCATGCCATCATTTTCCCTGCCATCATGGAGCTTCCCCTCGAGTCTATAAGCCAAAATAAATAACTTTCTTCCCATCATCTGCCAGGTTCTTTGTGCCAGCGATGAGAAGTTGACTGCAACACTGAGCAAGCATAAAAAGCCTGGCATGGTCACTCATGTCTGTGACCCCAGTGCTGAGGGGAGGCAGCAAAGACAGGAGGCTCTCTGGGGCTCCCTGGCCAGCCAGTCAAACTGAAAAGCAGGAGGCACCTGATGTCCTCCGTCCTACATCCACACGCACTCAGGGCGGCACGTATCTGCACACACATATGCATACACACACACACACACATATGAGCAGGTGAATCTGATCGTGTGCCAATCCTCTGCTCAAAACCTAGCTTCACCCAAAGCGTGTGTCCCTATGAGGATCTGTTTCTCTCCCCCAAACTCAGTGCATGCTGGGCTCCTTTGCTTCACACTGTTTCAGGCTCCCTGTGCGCCTGTATCCTCTGCCTCAGAAGTCCTTGCTCACTGGCTCTCTTCCTCATTTCCTTTTAGTCTTGTTTAAGTGTCACTGTCTTGGTGGGACCCTCCGCATCATGCTCTCTGAAAACAGAACCCCTTCTCCACTCTCTTGCCCTCATTGGTGCTGCTTTTCCTCTCTACTTCCTAGGATAGATTCCTTTGCATTACTATTACCAAATTCTCTTTTCCCAATCTGCCCACCGTAGTCCAAGACTCCATCCCACGTGGACACACGCTCACTGGCTTTCTGGTCTTCTCTATTCTCAGATAGGCAGACAGAGGGATGCTTTAAATTGCCACTGAGATGTGTCACTGATCTACTGACCTCCCTCAGTGTCTCCTCACCTTGTGCAGAACAATCACAAAGACTTCTCTGTGGCCCTGCCCCCTCCTGCCTCTGATTGCCTCACTGGACACTCTGCTGCTGGACCACTCCCCACCTCAACGTCTTTATATTTGCAATTTCCTTTACTTGACACCCTCTTCCCCGGCATGCCCATGTGGCCAGTCCCCTCCTTTAAGATCTTTCCTTATGTGCCCCTGTCTCCCTGGCCATTTCATTAAAAAATACATTGTTTGCCCACTAAATAATGTAACTCATTATGGACAATAAAAAAAAATACAATGCCGGGCGTGGTGGCACACGCCTTTAATCCCAGCACTCGGGAGGCAGAGGTAGGAGGATC
>PVHP010036361.1:0-17961 GCA_004024765.1 Zapus hudsonius | reverse complement strand
TATGTCTCCATCACCCTCGCATAGGTTGTCTGACTTGCTGTGGAAGCAGCTCTCTTGCTCATCTCATCACTTCCTCTATGCTTTCATTTGGGTCCTAGATGATGTGTTGGGGTGGTTCATCTCCTGCCTGGGAGTCAGGCATCATCTCAGGTCTTGTTGGGGAAATTGGGTGTTATCCACAGTTCTCACTGCTCTCTGTTCTTTGTCACCAGATTACAATCTAGAAAGAAAATGGAAACAGAGCCAACTTGTGTCCAGTCCCCATCTGAACGCATTTGATTCCTCTGCCATGTTGACAGAAGAGCTGCCTTGGCATCAAGTGTTAACTGAGCCCATGTACTTGAATGGCTCATCTTATTCAAGGGACTATTGTTTTCTCTTCCTCATGCATTTCTTTTATTTTTAGATTCTTTTCTTTAATCGGTATATAATCATTATATATAGTGTTGGGTTTCATATAGTCAATGTGTTTAAGTGTATCATGTACTTTGACCATATTCACCCCTCCCATCCTCTCCCCTAAGTCATTTCTCCCCTTTCCCCATTCCTGTCCCTGCTTCCTTCCTCTTTCATGTCATATATCAATGTATAATACAATATATAAGCAAATATATATTTTTAATTTTAATCAAAGTATTTACATAAATAATTTTAAAAGCTAATTCGAATACCAGGCTCATATAACAATAGCATCATTTGCACACCACTTCCTATCCCAGCTGCTGCACCCCAAAAGAAGCCATTTTGAATTCTTGCCACTCTCCAACTTCCATATTTCTATATTTAATGTGCTTACTGATATTTGTAGGTTTACCATTTTAGAAATTACTTGACTTCATACTATGGAAAATAATGATTTGTTTCATAGACCTCCCCATATACTCTACTCCTTTCAGTCTCAAGACCTCCAGGATAAATATGTCGCCATCACCATTTTTTTATTTAAATCATTTGATGTCTCTGTCATTATAACTATGGGAATACAGTACAGAACAGAGGCAGCTAGTACACCATAGTGGTATTTAATTTCTCTTTCCTTAAACAAAATTTTCTCCTTAGAGCCAATAATTCCCTGTTTTTCTTCCTTTTTTCATAATGTACCGGTCACTCATCTGTCTCCCAAACTTTCTAAAGACTCTGTCCTTTCAAGATGATTAACTACAACATGCTAATATTTCACTCATCCTGGGAAGTCTTTTTCCCTTTCTCTCATTTCTTGTAACTTTTTCCTTCTGGGTTTTCTTCCTCATATTAAGTGGAAATAATATTTAATTGTTTTACTGCAAATACACACATATGAAGCATAATTTTGAGGTGTTGTCTAAAGATTTTGTTATCTCCCACCCCACTCTACTCCCAACAAAAAACTGACTGATAAATTTGGCTGAGTATGGAATTCTGGGGTGAAAATTATTTTCCCCCAGAATGGAGAAGGTGCTGCTCCCCTTGAGCCATTGAGAAGTCTGGAGACATTCCCATTCACAATCACCAGAACTTGACATCCATTTCTCTCTTTGGGGACTTTTAGGATCTTCTCATGTTTCCAGTGTTTTGAAATCTTATGATGTGTTTCTTTATGTAAAATTTTGATGATTGGATTCATGGGCATTTTGTGGCTCCTATAAAGCTAAAAGTTCCTGCATTTGGGTTCCAGGAAGTGTTTGGATGTAATCACTAAAATAGTTTTCACCCTTATTTACCCTTTAAAATCATTTTGAAATTATCATCAGCTCATTATTGGATCTCCTGTGTTGATCTAAATGTTGTTTCTCTCAATCTTATGTCAATGTGTTCTACTTTCTGGGATAGCCCATCTCTATCTCCAACCTTTCTACTGCTAGATTTTAACATTGCTGATATCATACATTTATTTTCTAAGAGCCCTATCTTGACTTATGGCTTGCTTCTTTTCTATAGCATCATACTCTTATTATTTTTAATACAATTTATTTTAGAGAAATTTAGGCTCATAGCAAAATTGAGCAAAAAGTAGAAAGATATTTCTATAGGCTCAGCCTCCCCTGACATTAGTATCCTGCAACAGTGGGGTGACTTATACACTTGTTACAATCAATTAATCTATAGTGACATCTAAATATCACCCAGAACCCATAGTTTACATAAGAGTACACTCTTAGTGATGCACACTATATGGGTTTGGATGATAGTATTACATAGTAGTGTCACTGCCCGAACATTCCTCTGTACTCGGCCTCATCATCCTTTCTTCCCTTATAATCCCTGGCAACTGCCAACTTCATTGTATAGTTTCACCATTTTCCAACATGTCACATACTCAGGATCATACAGTATGTAGTTAGCTGTTTTTGCCATACTCTTACATCTCTAAGGCTATCAATATGTATTTTTAACTAATAGAAATTTATTACCTTATACTTCTGGATATCAGAAATCCAAAATCAATTTCAGTATGCTAAAATATAGATCATGTTTCTTCTGCAGGATCCAGACAAGAATCTGTTTCCTTGCCTTTTCTGGCTGTTCACTCAGGGACACTAATTTTATTTTATTTATTTTATTTTTAGAAGGTGTATGCATTTATTATATATATATATATATATATATATATATATATATATATATATATATATATATATATATATATTATATATATATATTATCCACAATGAATTACATTATTTAGTGGGCAAACAATTAGTTGTTATTCCCAATTCGTCATTGCCCCCTGCCCCCATCCCCAGTAAGCTGGATATCCTCCTCTGTGGGCCGTCTGGATCAGTCTTTGTGGTAGGGGACCATGGATAGCCTAGTTCTCAGCCCGGTCCTCCTGGTTGAAGTGTGTTGTTACTGAGGGGTACCATGCCTCTGGATAGTCTCCCCCATGACTGCTCTCACAATCTTTCTGTCCCTTCTACCGCTCAGTTCCCTGAGATGTGGTGGGTGAGTATTAAGGCTGCTTTAATGTTGTGAGCTTAGGGGTCTTTGTGTTGAAAATTGTTGGTTTCTGTCACCCTGGCTTATCCTGTGTTGATTGAATGGCTGTGGCTGTGGGTCCCTCGTTCATTCCATCATTCTCTGCGGGGTTCCATATGGCTCCTCCACGATATGACTGTGGTGGCTCATCTCTTGCCAGGGTCTCAGCTATCTGCCTACAGTCGGATGGTAGGATTAGATGGGCCACAGCTCTCTCGCTATATCCTGAAAAATACAAACACAATCTCCATCGGAGAGTGAGATCAGTACAGGTTAATAAATAGACACAATTCTGGATTACCTAGATTCTATTTTTAGTAGCCTCCCCGTCAATCACTCCCATATTGCATCTTTTCTTGGGAGCCCAAGAGTATGGGATCTGGTGCATATCGCCCTGAATCCCCAGTTCCAGTCAAGGGCTCCCCCTCACTGAGTGGAATATTTCGCTGAATTTAAAAGCTGTTGATTGTCTCCCCCAGGCCCAGGCTCCTCCATTGCACTAGTGCTCCTTTCTTGGTTTGCTGTTCTCTCCCAGGAGGAGGTGTGGTCAGCCAACTCATGGCCGCAGACTGTGTTTCATGCCAGTGGTCTCTGTTTACTCCAGCTGTTGTTGATCAGCTTCCCATGGCAGCTTGTGCAGTGCCTTCCAGCACTGCACTAACTGGCATCTGGGGGCTGGTTACCATTCCAGACCTTGAAGGGTCTCTCAATGCTGATCGGTGGCATTCTGTGGTTTCTTTGGCAACAGGCTTTGGCCTCAGGCCTGGGGAGGGCACTCAAGAGCTTTGACAGAATTCCGTCTTGTTTTTGGAACCTCATGGGTCACTTTGGTCAACAGCTCAGTGAGGGAAAGAACTGGTGACTGGGACCAGGGTTTGTCAGACTGATCAATTATTCACAGGCTTAGACTATCTCCCCTACTACTCAGGCCCCTCTTGCCAGTCAATGTCCACTACTTGTAAAACAGGTTACAGTATGCTCGTGAGGATTTTATGTTTTTGAACATAATTCGGTTTAGCCTCATGCTTGAGCCATTCCCCTCCCCCCACCCCTTACCCCTCATTCATAGCCTCTCACTTTTTTCTACTAGTCTGCATAGAGTTTACAGTTATCCTGGTTAAGGACAGCATATGAGGGAGAATATGTGGCATTCAATTCTCTGTTGAGTGTTCGCTTAGTAAGATCTGCTCAAAGTCAGACCATTTTTTCCTAAATTTTGATGTATCACTTTTCCTTTCAGCTGAGTAAAATTCCATCATGTAAATATACCACAGTTTCTCTGTCCATTCCTCCATGGATGGGCATTTGGGTTGATTCCAATTCTTGGCTATTATGAATTGAGCTGCTATAAATATAGTTGTACAAATGTTTCTGCGTCAAGATGTGACATCTTTTGGATAGATGCCTAGTAGAGGGATAGCTGGGTCCATTGGTAGTTCTATGTCCATTCTGTTGAGGAGTCTCCACACTGCTTTCCATAGAGGTTGAACAAGTTTGCAATCTCACCAGCAGTGAATTAAGGTTCCTTTTCCCCTGCATCCTCACCAGCAACGATTGTTGTTGGTTCTCTTTATGATTGCCATTCTGAGAGTGGTAAGGTGGTATCTTATTGTCGTTTTGATTTGCATTTCCCTGATGCTTAAGGATGCTGAGCACTTTCTTAAATGGGTCAAGGCCATTTGTGTTTCCTCCTCTGTGAATTCTCTGTTGAGATCAGTGCCCCATTTTGTGAGGGGCAGTTTGGGTTTTTGATCTTAATTATTTCCTTGCATATTACCTGTTACAGTGACATACTTGCCATCACCACTGAATCAACATGGTTTGGGGTACTGGGCACCAAATTGACTTGATCTGGGGAAAGCACTGAGCTTTTATAAGCACTATCCCCCTCTTGTCTGTGACATGCCCTACACATTTCTGTTGATCTCCTTAACCAGTAATTCTAAGAGCCTTATGTGTATGCCTTCACCCATCCTTCCTGCTGGCCTGTCAGGCCTTACTAATCAATCACAATGCTCATCCTACTAAACCAGGACTCAGCCGCTTTCACTCTGTCCATGTTGGGCTGCAAACACAAATTAATGTGCCTTATTTGTTTTGGAGTCTACAGGTCTTGATCATCAAAAGGACCTGCTTCATTCAACAGGCAGAATTGCCACCAAAGTCTTTCATGGACTGCAGATATCTGATCTCTCTGTCCACACACCTTCAAAGATGAGCCACACTGTAGCCAGCTCATTGGCAAGGTCAAGTGGGAATGGAATGGAATGAAACAATCTGTTTTTAGATCTCCACCATTACAGCCTTTCCAAACCTGAAAATCTGAACTGGGTTGTATTATATAGCTACACACTACCAATTGAAAAATCCCTGGAGGGAGTGGGTAGGTTCAGAAGACTCCAGAAACTAATGTAATTCATAAGGACTGGTGTGATAATCTGTAAACAGTGTAAACTGTCCCCCATGCACTCATGTGTCTGCATACCTAATCCCCTGTTGGTGGCATTGTTAGGGAGGGTTGTGAAACTTTTAGAAGGTAGAGACTTGCTGAAGCATGTGTGTCACTGGAAGCGGGGCTGAGGGGGGGTGGCCTTGAGGTAAAACAGCCAAGCTCTGATCATTCTTCTTCCTTACTGCTGATGTATAGATGCAATGTAGGGTGTCTGCTCCTGCCATGCTTTCCTCACCATGATGCAACTTCCCCTCAAAACTATATGTTAAAATAAACCCTCTCCTTCCAGAAGCTGCTTCTGCTTGGGTATTTTGTCCTAGCAATGAGAAAGTAACTGATATACTTAGGAAGATTATGAAATTCAAAAGATTCACAAGGCTCCTCCCCACAGTTAAAAAATGTACTGAACAATTTCTTAGGAAAAGAGTCTTTTCCTGGAGCTGCCTGCAAATTGAGTGGAGAGCTCCATCTCCTGTGCCGAAGTGGGCTTCTAACCAATGCAGCTGCCTTCAAGTCCCCCATTCTCCTGTAAGTAGCCCCCATAAACTCATTGATTCACTCAACTACGCTTTGGTAGAATTGTTTCTTTGGTTTGTGATTGGTGACCTATCTGGGATGAGAAGATGCTTGTTCACATCTCCCCAGGAAAAATCTCACAATAGGTAGAATGATGGACAGTCTCAGAGATCCAAGACCAGAACTGATGTGCTCTGTGTCCTCAGGAAGCTAAGAGATAAGAAAATGCATTATATCTGAAAACCTTGCCTTCCTAGATGAAAACTCTAACTCCTAAATGGCTGCAAGAGTCCTGCCACTCCTAAGAGTGATGGAAGCACCTGTCACCTGGTCAAGCTTTTCAATCCCATCATGCCATTTTCTGCCAGGGATTTGACCAGGGCTTTCCATTCCATTGTGTGGTTCTAGAGGGTCTCTTGAAACTTCACCACATTGCTGTGGTGTGCTCCCTGAAATGAAACCCTGTCTCTCGGGCCCCAGTAGCATTTCTGCCAGGGTGGCTTATGACTCTAACTTCTCTTTTGGTAGATGAACAAGAGCTTACCCAACAGGGATAAGAGAGGACTCCTAGTTGGGGTGGGGTCAAGATTAGAAAAAAGAGAGGACAAGCTGTATCTTGCTTCTCGTGGTGACCATATTGGTCCTCTCTTCCCTTGACATGATCTCGACTCTCCACTTCCCAGACTACAGTGTAGGTGGATCTGTTGAGAACCAATGAGGCTATTCAACCATGGTGGTGTGGTACCTAGATTCCCTGAACCTTGTGTATGCATTTACCTCACCACACACAATAAGCTCCCAGCAGGCAGGGACCCCAGGGGTTCAGAAAGCCTGGCTTGTGTCACAGAAGCTGGCAGCATACCAGAAAGACAAACTACAAGTCAGTGAGTAGACTATTAGGCAAGGGCATCAGCTGGCCAAGCCTCCCTCTACTGCAGGAGTCAGGGTACAGCCTGAAGGAGCACAGAACTGGCAAATAGGGGCACAAATGACAGACCAGCAAGGCTCATGGGCTAGATCCGATCCTGGTCGTTTGGATGGCACCATGGCTTCATAGCAGCATTCATGCTGGAATCTGGCCCTTAGCTTCTTAGGAGCACCCACTGGTAACCTAACATCCCAGCCATGAGGAGTGCCCTAGTGGGTCAGCAGATCAGCCTCCTTCCCTGTAGCATGAACTTGGACCTTACACGGGGGTGCACTGGGGGAGGGACAGCTTGCCTTCCTTAAGGCCCCCTTTCCAGAAAAGACCTAGCCCCATGGCTCAGTGCAGCTCAGTAGAGGGACCTGCGTGAGCTGGGGAACTGGAGACCTGGGTCCTCAGGGACCATGTCAGTGCAGCCGTCTGTAGGCAAATGAAAATCAGACTCAAAGAGGAAAGTGATTACCACCTCGTTCGGCAGGATATAGACATTTGGGAAGGCAAAGTGGGGCAAAGGGCTTCAATTTCTTTTCCATTTCCTGTATGTGCTGCTCTACTCTCAGTTTTAAGTGATTACATCAACTATGCTCATTTCCCTGGACAAATTGGTCTTTACACAGAAGAGGCAATTACCTGGGCTTATTTATCCCAGTCAGCAGAAACAGGCAGGGGCATCTTGAGGACCACACAATATTATGTTATCTGAAAAGACTCTAGGATTCAAAATGAGGGCAATTATTTCAGTCTTACAAACTTTTTTATTTATTCAACCGTGTCTGGCACTGATGCATGTCTGACAGGGCAGGAGGAAGGGTACCTAAGTCTTCCTAGAGACCCTAAACTCAAAAGAAGAGACCAACAGCAGTTTGGGGAGGGGGAGTTGGAATGAATTAAACCAGGCAGGGTGGAAAGGTCAGAGTCAAGCCACAACTCAACAGCCTGTTTCCATGGGGCCTTGAACCATTCTCTGATTAAGTTGCCTGGTCTAGAATAAAGAGCTAAAGTTCTTTGTCTTACTTCCATAAAGAGAAGACTGAAGAGCACAAATTGCTCATGGGTGTCAATGTGTTTTGTCACCTTGGGAAGGTGATCCAGGTACCAGGGACATCTTTGAAGCAGAAGGCTCTAAGTCTAATGGGAGAGCCCTCAGGAAAGGCAGTTCTAGACAGTTTCTCTGGTTCCTGAACATTCTATAATGGGCAGAACAAGTGTTGCTTGTCTCCTGTCATAGATGAGAAAACAGTCTTGAGATGTGAGGTTGCATACCAAAGTCAAATACCACATGAGGCTTTCCTCTTCGTCCTCTCACTCTGAGGTTGTACCACTCACCAGATGTTTCCATGTTGGCCCAGGGGGTTAAGGGATGGAGGCACTTTGCCTTGTGCAAATTCAGACACCTCAGGAGAGAGAGGCCCATGGAGACAAACCCTTTACCAATGGAACTGGAAACCCATAGATACATTCTTCTTTCTTCCTTCTCCCAAACACCTAGCAGTTAGATGACATTTCCACACGGTCAAGTAGTTACAAGTCATGGCAAGTGGCTGGGCAATGCCCCTCACATATGTTCTCCCTGGCTCCCACTTCGCTATTCCTTCTCTCCTGCCCCGAAAGTCTTGGTTGCAGTGAGACTGTGTTTTCCATGAAACCCAGACTAAGGCTTCCTGACATGGAGCACTTCAAAGCCTGGCTCATGGCAGCTTCTCACTGTCAGGAGAGGCGAGGTATAACATAACAATAATATTCTACAAATCTCACCCTGTACTTGCTAGGCATGCATAGGTCAGAGGTCAGCTAGAGACCTGAAAGTGTTTCCACAAGTCAAAGGCTCTTCTCTGCCTCTCTCTCCTCTGTGGGATTCCCCTCATTTAGTAGAAGCTAGGATTGCCCTGAACTTGGCTTCTGGTTGTCCAGACCTAAAAATCTGTGGTTTTTCCCTTCAGAGGCAGAGTGCTATTGTCCCAGGCCAGTAACTGCGCAACTGGAAGACCGCCCAGGGCTGTTTTCTGCTCCCAAGTGTTTGCCCTTGGCCAGAATCGAGCTGTATTTCTCTGTGTCTTGGGGCATGGGTTTTTGTTTTGGTTTGGTTTTATCCAAAGCCTATGGTTGCTGTCTGTGGGAAGGTTGGTTCAAAAGGAGCTCACTCAGAATGATCAGAAGTGTATCTTTCCCTGGATGAGCTGTCTCCTTTCCTCTCTGTGCCCCAGGTAGGATTGGAGGACAGGGTCTCTAACCTGCAGAGGCTCTGTGCTCTGGTCTCCATTTCACTAACAATGGAGTTCTCCACACCAAGGACTTCTCCAGCCAGAGTAGGAAGCTAAGCATCCTTGGTCCCTGGAACATGGCTGGGACCACTTACTCTGGGGAATCCCAGTCTGGCTAACCACTAGCTGCCCAAAGTTTGTAGTGTGGAGAACACTGTTGGATTGATGGCTAAGTGGAATTGATTGGCTCACCTTCCCTCAGGGACAATTGCCATAGACTGGCATCTGTCCTCATCTTAATGTAGGTCCTCTCCTTTTCTCTGAGGAAGGGACCTGCCCCTGGCCTTTGCCATTGGGGTCATAAAAGGAGGCTAGGGCCATGGAGCTGAGGTAGAGATGGAGGATTGACCTGGACCAATTGGGGAGATCCTGGGGTTAGTCTGAGCCAAGTTCTTAGAAAGAGACCGTCAATACTAGATGGCCTCAGGTCCGTATCCTCAATATAAGGCAAAGTCCCTTTTGTTATATAAGCTAGCTTTCACAGATTCTAGGGACCGCAGCATGGCCATCTTGCGAGAAGATGGGCTTTACTCATCCCTTCCTGGGTGGAAAGAGCTGGGACTATGAGGCTGCAGATAGGCCCTTTTCATACTTGGTTCTGGCTGCCATAGCAAAGTCTCATAAACAACAGGCATTTCTTTTCTCATGGATCTGGGGCCAGCACGGTAGGTTCCCAGTGAGGAATCTCTTGCTTGCTTTGGTAGAGCGAGAGAGAGAAGATTGTGTGTGAGGACACTAATCTTACCATGGAGATCCTACCATCACAACCTCATCTAAACCTAACTACATCCCAAATATCATCACATCAGGGATTGAGGCTTCAACATATGAAGACTTTTTTTAAATGGTGCTAGGCATGAAAACCAAGGTCTTCTTGACTACTAGGCAACTCTACAACAGGGCTAGATCCTCAGCCCATTTTCACTTTTTACATTGAAACAAGTTGTTACTAAATTTTCCAGTAGCTCAGGTATGCCTTAAACTCCCAGTCCTTCTGCCTTCTGAATAATGGAAATCACAGGCCTGAATCATCACGCCCAGCAACATATGCATATTGGAAGACAGAGTTCAGTCACAGCAACCTCACAGCAAAGTAGCAAGGAGCCCTCAAGGAGATCTGGTGGAGAAGATGGGAGGGTTTGGCCTCCTGAAGGCAGTAAATACAGAGGCAGACAGCTGCTTAGCACCTGGATATCAGCAGGTGAAGAGCTTTAGTGCTTGGATGAGATAGAAGAAGCTGAAGTGGGTTTCAGGGATAGTGCTGGCTCCATTGAGGCTCACAAGTTCTTCAGGTTGAGCCTATAGGCCAATAGCAGTTTGCTGCAGGATCAGGTCAAGGAGAAGAGAGGAGCAGGGAATGAGAGCTAAGATAGGCCCGACTCCAAGCCTCATCCTCTTTCTGAAGGAGATGCATCTGTGTCTCATTTTGATGTAATCCCACTTGTGAAAGGCACTTTAACCCTCAGTCAAGTCCATTCTGCTACTGTTTATTGACCACTGCTTACCTGCTACATTCTTATCCCTGAGTTGGCTGAAGGGGATTGCAGTGAGCAAGGAGCTCTAAGGTTTGATCTCTCCTCTTCAAGCTTTTCAGGAAACAACACACAGACACAGCACCCATAATCAATGGTTAAACCACCATTCAAGGACTCTGTCAGAGGATAAGAGTCATTTAAAACAGATGAACAGCAATCCAGACAGGCTCCTGGACAAGGTAGTTCCCAGACATAGCTAGGAAAGACCAGGAAAAGAGCTGACTTGAGAGCAGAATGCATCCTGTGGAAGAGAACAGAGTGTACAAGGCTCATATGTAGGTCAGTGTGGCATCTTCCTAAAGGCTTTGCAAGGCAGCTGAAGCAGTGTGGGAGAGCACCGGGGAGAGGGATGCATTATGGAGAATAACACTACTCAAGAAAGTTTGGCAGGGCTGGCTCCTGAAGCATGTTCAGTTCCCTTGGGAGAATTCTGGACTTCATTCTTCACTCAACCCCTCCAGCATGGGGGTTCATGGTTATTGGCACAGCTGAGGGTCAACTGACCCAGGCCAGGGTACTGATAGTCAGCACCCAGATAGGCTACTGCTCCAGGTCAAAGATGCATCAACTGCTGGACAGACATGTGCCCTTGCTAGGTAGTTCACAACATACAAAATGGCAGGAAGGAGAACGTTTCCTATGTAACAATCATGGAGTGGGCACTGGGAAGATGACTCAGCAGCTAACGTGCTTGCTGTACAAGCGTCAGGCCCAGAACTGGGGCGGTGGGGACAAGACGACCCCCAGAGCTTTCTGGCTAGCTGGTCTAGCTCAATTGGTGAGTTCTAGGTTCAAAGAGAAACCCTCTCTCAAAATACAAGGTGGGGAGGAACAGCAGACCTCTACCTCTAGCCTCCATACCCATGTGCACATACATGCACCCACACATATATGAACATATGTGCACATGTGTACATATCATAACACATATACGTTTTAATAGATGAAGGCTTTTTGAGCAAAGGAACAAGGCTGCCTTTAGCCTTGTGGAGTCCTAGTCTGCTGGCAGTGGAGAGGCATCCAAAAACCCCATGGGAAGGTCTTCTGTTGATCCAGGGTGAGCAGCACAAGGAAAGTCGTGATGTAGAAAGGGAGAGACAGGACCACAGAGCCTTGCTTTCTGTTGTGTTAACTTTTCCCAAGGAGACACAAACAGATGTCTAGTCACTGCAGCTAGGGCAGAAATGACAGGCCAAAGTATGATTCCACGAAAGTCCAATTTAGTGAACCAATGAATTTATTATATTACCTACAGGAGCACCAACAGCTCAATGGCAGCTGAATCACTGCAAAGCCCACCCCAGCAAAGGTGAAAACTCACAAAAGCTGCATCCCTGGTGCTCACTGCAGGGCTTGCAGGCAGCTCTGCTGGTCTCTCCTCCCAAACATTCTTACACCTTACATATCCTGGGGAGGGGCCTTGTGAGTCTTGTGAATTTCAGGAGCTTCCTAAGACCTGTGAGCTATGTACTTCCTGAGTCTCTTGACTCTCCCTCTCCTTCTAGGAGGGGATGCTTCCGTTGGGGGAAATTATGATACATCAGTTCCCCATCTGTATAACAGAGTGGAGAGTCTATAGGGGGACAGTCCCTTGTCCATGCAGGCCAAGTTTTATGCCATCCATATGCAAGAGTTCCATGGCTTCTTGTGCTGTGTGGCCCAGTCCTGGGCTATGATGCTCTGGGCCAACACTCTGAATTGCCTTGTTCCTTTTACCACTATCTTTATCACATTGCAGCCTTATGGTGCATTTCTCTCACTTTCAGACTCTAAAGGTCAAACCATGAATCCATGCTGTTTTATAGCCCTAGATCTGCTGCCTCTTAAAGGTGGACAGTTCGAGCTCCCTTCCTGTCTTTGACCTCACTGCACCTATGCCACATCCATTCACCTGGACAACCATCCTGTGACCATATTATGCTAGAACCTCAGTTTGCAAAGTGATTGGAGAAGTAGAAGCCTGTTCCCTACAGTAGTAAGCACAAATGTGGAATAAGAGTCTTCCTCAGCATAGCAGCCAGGGATGGCCCTATTGGCAGATCCTATAAGCATGTTAAATGGTGCTCCTTTGGAAAATGCCTATGTACTAATTTTTAGAACCAGTGAATATGGCAACATATGTAATTAGATTAAGAGTTGGAGATGAAAAAAGTATCCTTCATTATCAGGGTATGCTCTGAAGATGATCATGTGGATAGCTGTAAAACAGACCAAGAGGCAAAGATCACATGAGTACAGAGACAGAAACTGGAGTGTTATAGCCACATGCTAAGGAATGCCTGGACCCAGCTGAAGAAGGCAAGGAAGCACCATTCTCCTTTTGTAGTAGTTAGTTTCTTATCACTGCAACAAAATTAATGGAAACAGATAACTTCATAATGAAAGGTTTATTTAGCTTACAGTTTTGCAGACTGAAAGACCAACAATTTAGCAAGACTCTGGTGAAAGCCCCATAATGGATACAAGATCATATGGTGAGATGGGAAGCAGAGTTCGCTGCCCAGTCTAGCTTAATTGGTAAGCTCTCAGGCTAGTGAGAGACACTGTCTCAAAGAAAACAAAGGTGGACAACTTTCCTGAGGAAGACACCTGAGGTTGGATTCTCGCCTCCATAAACATGAGCACACATATACACATGCATGTGCTCACACATACACACATTTAAAAATATCTTTGCAGTCTTAACAAGCAGTAGACCTTGCAAGCTACACAACCAGCCAAGCAGGAAAGCTGTGCTTACTGGAGCAATAGTGGCATGACTTATCAGAATGACCAACGGCTCTCTGCTTATATTCAAGGCCTGCTCTATGGGAGGGAAGTCATGCCTGGCACTGAAAGCCTATGTCAAGGAAGGTCATAGGTTATGGAAACGAAGCTTCTTCTACTGTTGTTTGACTAAATAGATAGGTTATGGCCATCAAATTGCCCTCTAAGTATTTATATTATGTTTATGCCCATAGATTAGTGCTGTTCTTACCTTTGATCAGAGAGGCTTCTTTTTGCAGATGGCAATGACTACTGAAGTGACTCAAAACCCTGAAATTTCTGAGAATAAGTGACTGCTGAGTGCTCTCAGTGCTAGATGAGACATCTCTATCATGCCCTCCAGACCTCAGGGAACATTGTGGAAAAGAATAGGAGGAGTGCATTGGAACACTGTCTTCCAAACATGACGTGACCATTGCATTTATGACCTCATAGTGACTGCCAGTAAATGCATAAGACCTACAGAATATTAGGCCCATCAATATGTTAGCATGAATAATGGAGAATGGGAGGGGAAAAGACATCAAAATAGAAGAACAAGTTGGAAAGAAGAAGGGGTTCAGTGGAAGGGGAGGGAAAGACAAGAAGGTAATGAGCAGCAATTATGGTTAAAATACATTATATAAATGTATGAAAATTATCAATAAGACAGGTTAATAAGAAGATTTCCTCAAAGCAAGAAGCTGATCTTCCAGTGGGACAGGAGGCTCTTGGAAAGCATAGCATTCACCATCCCAGCAAAGGAGTCTCTCCAGCAAACTGGCAGCCAGAAAGGGCTTTGAACACAGGTCTGGCTTGGAGGCTTATTCTGTCTTTCCTTGCCAAGGCTCCTCACATCTCTGGGGCTCAGCTCCCCCTCTATAAAACAAAGGGTGCCCTAGAATCTGTAGAGGAGATTGGGTGTCAGTTAACAGCATATTTGGGAATTTTATCTGAAAATTGAAAAGTGGGTCACGGGTGTAGGGTGAGTCCCACCAAGGGTCCAGAGTGTGGCTGGCTGGGATCAATTCAAGTATAAGGAACACAATTTTTTTTTCAGTACTGGGGATTAAACCCAGGACATTCAGCAATCTATCACTGAGCTAAACCTCCTGCCTTATCTTACCTTATCCTCTTCCCAGAGAACACCTCTTTGCCTGTGGGTTGGAACCATTTCCAATCCTTACCAGGAGGAAACAAATTCCTTTCTAATCCATGACCTGAGTCCCAGGGCCCTGTGACCCTTCTGACCTTTGATTCTGACCTCTGGCTGCTGTGGGCAGGCTAATCAGAGTATTTCACTCTCTGTCCTCATTCTCTGGCTTGACTTCCTCTGGTTTAGCTCCCATGCTCCCCTCCCCAAGCACTTATCTTCCTGCTGACTGTTGCCTTCTCACCAGCAATCCCTCACTTTCCCCAAGAACACTCTTCAATACCAACCATCATCGCTAACATGAGAGTCAGCTTCTGTCTGTAGTTTCCAATGCTGTGCGCTTTAGGCATCCACATCCAGGTTGACGTGCCATTTTGCCCCCTCACTGCCTCCCAGCTTATGTAGCAAGCATCCAGCAGGCTACATAGCAAGCTATTGTAAGCAGACAGCTGAGCTCACCTGTTCACTGTCCCCAGAGCCACAACCACACCAACACCATGCCAGCCAGCTTGAAAGACAGGGAAAGGGTGCTTCTTTTCACTTAAAACAAATGTCAACTGTCCTGTGAAAGCCCTGCCTTTGGGAACTTAATGAGTAAATGTCTAGAGAAAAAGTTCAGGCTCTGAATAATAAAGATGACCTACACCTTGTCCTTGTCCTCACACCCAAATTTAAATTTTCAGATAAAATCTCCAAATATTAAAAAAAAATAACATGACACCCAATCTCCTCTACAGATGCTAGGGCACCCTTTGTTTTATAGAGGGGAACTGAACCCCAGAGATGTGAGAAGCCTCAGCAAGGAAGGACAAGATAAACCTTTAAACCAGACCCATGTTCAAAGCCCTTTCTGGCTGCCAGTTTGCTGGTGAGATGGATGGACCCTCCAGTGTTATCATTACATAATCTTCTCCTCAATGTCCCCACATCGGTCCCCATAGTAGCATAAGCTAAGTGGCTCAAACAACAGAAATGAATGATCACAGTTCAGGACACTGAAGTCCAAAAGTAGTATCACTAGGCTGAAATCAATGTGTTGTCAGGACAGATGGCAGACACTCTCTCTGGAGGCTCGGGGGGCGGGGGTTCTGTTCTTTGCATCTTTGAGTTTCTGGTGGCTGTGGCAGTCCTTGGAGTCTGGCCTCTTCACTCATGTCTGCCTCCATCCACACTCTGCTGACTGTGGATGTGTGGCAATTCTACTTCAGCCTCTTTCTCATAAGGTAGTCTCTCGTCTAATCATCTCTCATCTAAAAACTTCTGGTTCCATCTGAAATGCCCCTTTGTACTATATAAGATGAAAGTCATGGTTTTGTTAGTCACTATGTGTATGTCTTGGGGTTCATTTGTTGACTTCCAACAGCTCTACTTGTGCCTTTCTTGGTGTTTCTACAGCCCTCCTGAGTTCACTCAAATGTCTTCACAGGATTCATTAGCTTTTGGATGACAAAAGAGAGTTAGGAAAACACTCATAATTCCCTTCCTATATCTAGCACATTGCTGTGTCCTGGTATAGTAAGACAAAAATCCCTAATGGCTCGCTTCAAGCTCTCACCCAATGGAATGCACCCTCTAGCTGGAACCCAGCTCTCTGCACCTGTCACAGATTCCAAATCTAGATACCCTTAAGGCCTGAATACATTCTTTGTACCAGTTGGTAAGCTTCTTAAAAGTGTGTAGGGGGTGGGTGGGTGGGTGGGTGAGGGTGCGCACACATGCAGGATAAGGGACAGTGACCCACAGAGACATTCTTTAAAACCCTGAGATTCTGAATGTCAATCAGCCTCCTGAGCTGCAAAGAGCCCTTATGACCTAGGTTTGAGAGTGGCCAAAGCCAGACACATTTTGAAGCCCGACCATGTCATGTCACATGGCTAGAACACTGGTCACATGTAGCAGTGAGCTACTCCAGAGGAAGTGAATGAATCCAGTGTGGTTTAGGAAAGTCAGGTTTGGAAGTGACTTGCCAGGTTAAGTGAAACAAAGATACTTTGAGCCTATGAACACAACTCTCTTGCCCCATCACTGGCCCCACTATTTATAGAGAATATGTACAGGAAGATAGAGCTGAAAGTGAGAGCTGTGTCTGGCCACCTCGAGAGCTGAATGCTGTGACAGACATTGTTACAATCTCACATCTAAAGAACGACATCCAGGCTACTGCCAATCACTTCTCTCCTCAGAACACTGGTACTGAGGAAAGGGTACCAAACTTCTGGGACACTGGAAAATAGCCTGACATCAAGACGTCTGTGATGTCAAGTTGGCTACATTATCAGGCTCAATTGTTTGGTCAAACTCATATCTAGGTGTTTTTGTGAAGGCATTGTCTGAATGTGATTAAATACTAGCCATCATTCAATTTAAGTAGAGGAGATTACCAACCTAGGGGTAATGTGATTTGTTATCAATCAGGTGAAGCCCTTAAGAGCAAAGTCTGAGGTTTACCAAAGAAGGACTCCATCTTACAGACTGTGACATAGAAACCAGGCCTCTGATCTCAGGACAGCACCATCAGCTCTCACCTGAGTCTGAAGCTGGCCTGTCCACCCTGCAGTCTCAGATCTGTCAGCCCATGATCACATGAAAAATTCCTTCAAAAAATGGTGTAACTTGGGCCCAGAAAGAAAACCATTGCATGATAGCTTCTATATGTGGGTCATAGCTTGGAATAGTTAGAAGTGCTGTAAGTTGTAGTATCAGTAGTGCTGGTCAGAAAGCTAGAGTAAGGTTTGAAGAGAGGGGATAGTGGACTGGCAAGCAGAAGGAAAGAATACAAGAGGTTGAACTGTATAAAGGGTACATAGAGAAAAGGGATGGATGGGTAGAGACACATAAAGATGGGATGAATAAACACTATAAAAACCTACATCATTAGCTAATTAATAAATATTTTTTTAAAAAGAGAAAAAGGGAGATAGACTGGATGGAAATACCTTGTTGTGGTAGAGATAGCTTTATCCTGAAGCCATAGATTGAGGTAAATCCCAGTGCCAGAGATGGGTCTCCCCCACCCACAATGAGCTGCTGGTCACAAAGACCCATAAGGCCTGCAAAACAATGCAGGCCATTGACAAAGTGCTTGGTTACCCACTAAAATCATATAGGAAGACCCTATTGCTGAAGACAGTATAGGATGAGTCACATGACTTTGAGAAATCAAGGTAGAACTAAGATGAAAACCATCTCCCTGCTGGCTAGCTGTCACAATGCTGGACAGTGCTACATGAGCTGCATATGAAGAAAAGTCATCTGCAGTGGTTCAAACATTTGCCTGCAAAGCAGAAGGACCTGAGTTCAATTCCCAAGGACCCATATAAAGCCAGATGCACAAGGTGGAACAAGTGTCTGGAGTTCATTTGCAGTGGCTAGTGACCTTGGAAACCCATTCTCTCTCTCTCTCTCTCTCTCTCTCTCTC
>PVHP010036360.1:0-17958 GCA_004024765.1 Zapus hudsonius | reverse complement strand
TGAGGGGGCGGAAAGATTGTGAGAGCCGTGGTGGGGGAGACGATCCAGAGGCATGGCACCCCTCAGTAACAACACACTTGGGCCAGGAGAACCGGGCTGAATACTAGGCTATCCATGGTCCCCTGCCCCAAAGACCGATCCAGACGGCCCACAGAGGAGGATATCCAGCTGATTGGGCATGGGGGGGCATAGGGGAATTGGGGATAACAACTCATTGTTTGCCCACTAAATAATGTAACTCATTATGGACAATAATATATATATATAGATATATAAAAGAATTGCTGAGTTCAAGGCCAGCCAGAGATTACAGAGTAAATTCCAGGTCAACCTGGGCTAGAGCGAGACCCTAGTCAAAAAAAAAGGCGGGGTAGAAAATCCAAACCAAACAACATAGAAACAGAAAAACCAGGTTTGGAAGAATTAGTAGGAGGATCACTGTGAGTTCGATGCCAGCCTGGGACTATAGAGTGAGGTCCAGGTCAGCCTAGACTAGAATGAGACTCTACCTCAAAAATAAAAAAAAATAAACAAGAACAAAAGCAAAAAACATAGAAACTGCAACGTGACAAAAAGTACAAAGCTTCCTAGCAAGCAAAAAGAAAGAGAGAAAGAGAGAAGCGTCATGTCTTCTGAAGCATTCGCTGTCAATGTCAACACTTCAGACACTCTGGAGAAGGAATTTTTTTTTTTTGCTTGCTCTCAGCAACTCTGAGGAAGAGAGGAAACACACATGGAACAGTTATTAACGATAACTCAAAACCAAAACGGAAGAAACCCTAACAGGCCCAGACAGAGCTGGATGGAAGTCTTCTAATCTTTGTATCTCAGAAGACTTGGCCCTTGGGAGGCCATAAGAAAGGGCAGACAGGAGAGTGTGGGCAGTGGACAAGACCATTCTCTCTGGGGCCCAGCTCACTCTTCCCTGGCTGTGTGATGCCAACAAAGCTCCTGAATCTTCTTTTCCCATTGAAAGTAACTTCAAGGGCTGGAGAGATGGCTCAGCAGTTAAGGTGCTTGTATGCAAAGCCTAAGGACCTGGGCTTGATTCCCCAGTACCCATATGTGTCTGGAGTTCATTTGCAGTGGCTGGAGGCTCTGGCATGCCCAATCTCTCTCTCTCTCTCTCTCTCTCTCTCTCTCTCTCTCTCTCTCTCTCTCTCTCTCTCTCTCTCTCTCTCTCTCTCTCTCTCTCTCTCTCTCTCTCTCTCTCATAAATGTTTTTTAAAAAGTGACTTCAACAACCCCCATGAAGGATTAGAAGCCAGGATGCTCAGAGGGGCCGCTGAAAGTAAACACTCCCAGGCCAGCATGGGGCATGGTTGGTGCTCAGGGAGAGGTAGAGATAATCACAGCACAAATCTGCTGAGCTCTCCCCCATGCCAGGTACAAACCTAGTCACTTTCCAGGCTCATCCTTAGTGGCCACACTGTGAGACAGCACTTATTACACTGTAACACTGACACACTATTTTACAGTTAGATTACTAATGCCCAGGTCATACAGCAGGAGTGCGGTGGAGCTGGGACAATAAGCCAGAGCTCATTTCTCCCCACACTCGCTAGCCCATCTTCACTGCCTCTCTTTACCTCCACCCCCAAGTCATGCCTACTCATCTCTGCCAGTGGACTCATGGATGAGTGGAATCTTCCTTCTGTGGAGCCCAAACCCCACCCCAAAGGCTTGCCTCTGTCATCTCTCTTCTACCCTTTGCCTCTCTCCTGCCTCAGTTCTGTCCTATGGAATTCATGGAAGCCAACACTCTTCCACGGAACAGCCCTTTGGGGTTGATGGTGTCTGTGAAGGGACATGAAGAGGGTAAACTGAGGCAAGGGTTAGAGCTGGCCACAAAGGATGGGAAGGACACTACCTGTATGCACCTTAGTCAGTACAAGGAAAAGTCAGTCACCTTATGAGTTGGATATAGGTGAATTAAGTTAAATTGAACTTAAAAAATGAGCTGAATTGAGTTGAGTTGAATTGAACCAACTGAATTGCAACATGGATGAAGAATGAATGCAATTGGTGGATGGATAAATGAATATTTGGGTAGATATGGAAGGGTAGGTGGGTGAATAGGTGGCTGTGTGGTGAGTGAATGGGTGGATGGATGGACAGATGGACAGACAGATGGATGAATGGATCCGTGGGTATTTAGATGCAATGTGGGTTGAGTGGGTTGGGTGGGTGAATGGGTGGATGCGTAGGTGGTAAATGAATAGATTGTGGAAGGATAGACGGATGGGTGGTAGGTGGGTAGATGGAGGAGTGGATGGGTGGGAATATGGATGGGTGAATGGGTGAGTGTGTGGATATGTGGCTGGTGACTAGATTGGTGGGTGCCTGGGTGTGTGTGAGGAAATGGACAGATTGATGGGTAGATGGAGAGACGATGGATGGTGGGTGAGTGGATGGATGGATGGATGGATGGATGCATGGATGGATGGATGCATGGATGGATGGACGAACGGGTGGGGAGTAGATGGAAGGGTAGGTGGGTGAATCGGTGGATGGGTGGATGGACGATGGATGGATGGATGGATGGATGGGTGGCTGGATGAGTGGGTGTATGGGTTAGTGAGTATGTCGGTAGATGAACAGATGAATGGTGGGTCAATGGAGAGATGGATGGGTGGGTGAATAGATAGAAGGATGGGTAGATGACTGGGTGGTGAATGGATACATGATGGATGGTGGGTGAGTGGGTGGATGAATGGATGGATGGATGGACGGACCTGGAAGTGGATTTGGTGGTATACCTGGTAGGGGACTTAGATGGCACACAGGTGGGGCCACCAAGGCCATGTAGAAACCACTGAATAAGCCAGAGTGACGGGGCAGAGAGTCACATCAGAGAGAGGCTGAAGAGGGGCACATGCTTCCCCCTGCCCCAGGAAAGGAGGGATGCATGGGAAGGGTGCTTCCCAACTATGTGCTTGGTCAGAGAGGAGTTAACAGCAGGACAGCTCCCCGGCCATCTGTGCCCAGGGTGACACTGACAGATGAGCGTGTGTCCTCCGCAGTAATAGCACTGCAGCGTCCTACCGCAGCTCCAGCACTGGCTGATCAATACCAAGAGCCACACGCTGCCTCCTCCGAGGTGGGACACAGAGTGGAAGGGACCTGGAGACAGCTCAGAGCTGACACTCCATTCACCTTGTCGCCCCGCCCCCATGTCACCACAGGGTGCAGCCAGGACCGTCCTCTACAAAGTTTGCTGGGTGATAATACCGACCTCCTGGCCGATGCTGAGTCCTCACAAAGCCTTCTCCAGGTGCATGTCCCCATGGCCTCAGTCTGCACCTCTCTAGCCATTGGAGGACCCAGACTCCCCCAGAAAACCAGAGCTTTCCACCATCCTGACGTACTCCCACCTCTTGTTTGTCCAAAGCCTTCTGTTTCCCAGCCTCTTCCTCTTTCCCTGTCGCTAACCATCCAGTTACCCAGTCCTCACCTCCTTGCGTTGAGGCGGACCGTGGAGCACGAAGGGGAATCAGCGCCCAGTGAGCCCCTGCCCTAAGGGACATGCATCTGAAACCTCCATGTGTTGTCCCCTGCAAAGGGCTTCTGTTATCTTCACCTCACAAGTGAGGAGCCAAGGCTCAGAGAAGTCAAGTGACCATGTCCAGAGTCACACAGCCACCCTGTGGCAAGCTGACTTGAACCCAGTTCACAGGAACACCATATCTTCTTCTTGGCCTCAGAGGACTCAGGAAAGGTCTTCCCTGAGCCCCAAAAGGAAAGCAGAGGGACCCCTGAAAGTCACCAGAGCCCAGGGACTGCCTAGATCAGGGGTCATCTTGATCTGTAGCTAGTGGCTTCCTTCCTCTTCCCCCACCAGGTAGGGGTCTCCAAGCCACATTTCGCATGGAAGGAACCCAGGACTAGGTCAGGGAAGATAGGCCAAGGAGGAGTCTCTTGTTCTTCCAGGAAGCCAGAAAACCATTGGCAACTGAGTTCAGAGATCGGGACTCAAGGGAAGCCCCACTTGCCACGTGGACAGAATGGGAGGCCACCAGGGAACCAAAACCTGGGTTCAGAGGCTGGAGAGATGGCTCAGCGGTTAAGGTGCTTGCCTGAAAACTGGGTTCAGAAAAGGAAGGGGCTGGAGAGATGGCTCAGCGGTTAAAGCACTTGCCTGCAGAGTCTAATGACCAAGTTTTCGATTCCCCAGTATCCATACAAAGCCAGATGCCTCAAAGCGGTACGTGCATCTGGACTCGATTTGCCGTGGCTGGAGGCCACTGTGTGCCCATCCCTCCCCTCTCTAACTCTCTCTTCCTCCTCTCTCTGCCTGCAAATAAATAAATAAAATCATAGAAAAAAGGTGGGTGCAAGCTGAGCAAAATAGGACATCTATTAAGCTGAATGTAGTACATCACACATCTGAGAAGATTGTGTGTGTGTGTGTGTGTGTGTGTGTGTGTGTGTGTGTGTGTGTGTGTTAGCGCCCATCCTGCCTGAGGGAGCTCTGCTCCATGTACACACAGGTTCAGACACAGCTCTGAAAGCCTATGAGAAGGAGGTCATAGCCACAGCCCTTCCAGGCCCTCCCCTGTCTCCCTGCATGGTGCAGGACAAGGTGATGTGGCCTTTGTGTGGCTCTGATCAGCACTGAAGCCAGGAGATGGAAGTGACCTGCCCAGAGCCCCCACCAAGCACTAAGGCAGCCTTCCTGGCTCCTGCAACCACCGCTCCAGACTCTAGTCCAATGGGCTAGAACCACAGCGGGTGTTGGCAAGGCATGCACGCATGCACGCACATAGTCCAAACTCCACCAGTGCCAGTTTCGTGACCTTGGACAACTTCCTTCCATCCTCCCAAGTCTCAGCTGGCCATCCATACAGAGGGAATGGTATGAGTGCCTGCCTGGTAGACAAGCCATTGCCAGTGCTCAGGAGACACGTACCGCCACGCACAGCAACCAGCCAGCTGGGGTATGGCAAATGACAATCACCTCTGCCCACCTGAGCCCTGATACGAGAACCACAGGATTCAACTTTAGATGGCAGAGCTTGGCCCCAGCTCCCTGCAGGGAGGTTGCCTTGCCTCTGTGGGACACCTCCCTGGTTAGCTCTGCTTGCTGAGCCCCACATGTAGGAAGAATGTCACTTGGCAGCTCTGTCCTGGGCACACACACATGTTCTACTCTCCACCCTCAGGTGCCTTTCCAAAGCTCTTGAGTCCTTTCCTCCGTGCAGCCAACCCTTGCACATACAGACTGGTGAACAAACCATATCATTAGCTGTTCACCTTCCCCTGACCCCTCCCACCTTGCTAACACGCACACACTGAAAGTTCCAGAACCACCAAGCTGTGTTTTGTACCTCCATTTTCCTCCTTAGCATGAAACGGGTGCTGAGAGAATACTTGGCTAATGAATGAACAAACAAATGAGTGAATGAATGAAGGAAGGAAGGAATGAATCATTCCCGGCCACTCCGTCACGAGCAGCCTTCAAGGGTCAAGTTCTGGTGAGTCACTGGTGCTGTAAAGGCTGCAGGGAGGAGGGAGGAATAGTCTCCTCTCCTCTCTTCTCTTCTCTTCTCTTCTCTTCTCTTCTCTTCTCTTCTCTTCTCTTCTCTTCTCTTCTCTTCCACCAGCGCTAACTGATGGCCAGGAGCCCCCGGAGAACCTTCCAGAAGGCTGATGGAGGCTGGGGCTCACACTTCTCCATGCTGTACTTCAGGGAGGCTGAAGAGCCTGCAGGAAGCCCCCACCTCCCTCTCCTTGCCCCAGAGTCTGCCAAAGCCCTTGACTATGAACTAGATTAGGAGTGAGGACAGAACACAGATAAGATACAGTCTCTACCCTGGCACATGAACAGAAGTGTCGAGGAGACACTCCACCAACTTGGTTAACTGGACCATCACCACGTGTTCAAGTCCTGGTACCTCTCTGTGCCTCGGTTTCTTCCCCAAAGGGTGGTGGAAAGACCCACCCACCTAATAGGGTTTTTTGGCAGGTGAAACCAGATAAATCAAATTATAAAACTGATCAGCTGTGAAGCCCTGTATGAATGCTGATATTGTTATCTATATATTAAGATTATTTTTCCATGCTGGTACAGCAATAATGAATAGCCACAGTGACTTGCTTTTAAAGGATATTTAATGCACTGAAATGCGGTCCTGGGGCTGGTTTAGTTTTTGTGAGTTGGGGAGCAGCGCCATCGAGTGGCCAAAATGCACAATACAAGGACCTTCTGATAAGTAGCTCTAAGGGACTCACAAAAATTCATTTCAAGAAAGTCAGGTCAACACCACAGATCAAAGAGGAGTCTCTTCACCCCTAGAGATGGGACAGGCTCTGGATATAAGCATGTGTCCAAAGAATTTGAAGAAACAGGCAATTTCTGTACCTAGTTTGAAGCAGGAACCAAGCACCCAAGGTGTAGCCCAATGGCCAGACCCTGTGTGAAGGGCTGCTCATTCTTTACCTTAGACTTGAACTTGCCTCTGACACTCACATAGTGTGTGACATCAAGTAGACCCTTGCCCTCTGTAGACTCCAATTGTCCCATCTGTGCAATTAGAAGACCATCCCTGGCCTGGCCTGACCCCTTCAAAGACTTGTGTTAATCAAATAAGATTTTGTTCTAATTTTTTATTTATTTTCAAGGAGAGAGAGAATATGGGCACACCAGTGCCTCTACCAGTACAAAGGAACTCCAGATATATGTGCCACTTTGTGCATCTGGCTTTACGCGAGTACTGGGGAATCAACCCCAGGTCATTAAGCTTTGCAGGCAAGTGCCTTAATTTCTCTCCAGCCCTCAAATCGGATTTTTGAAAGCACAACTAATTACTGTCAAGTTCCGCCCAAACACAAGGGGTGGTAATCAGTACAGTTTTCAGTGTTACTTATAACTGGCAAGTATCATGCTTCATACTGAACTCACTGTCCAGTGCAAAAATTTCATGGAATTCCTACTAAACTCCACAAAACAGGCACTTTGAAGAGACCTGTTTTGTAGAAGTGAACATTGAGTTTTAGAGAAATTCAACATTGTTCTCAAAGTCACATTCAACTAACTAGACTAATTAGGAGTCAGGATTTGAACTCAGGACAGTAGGAACTTCAAAAAGTGGAGTGGTCCTCAGCCTGGGCTAGAGTGAGACCCTACCTCGAAAAACCAAAAAGAAAAAAAAAAAAGGAGTGGTCATCTACAGTGCTTCATGGTTCCATCCAAAAGGAAGAAGAATAAATAATTGTTTGATATGAGTTCTTTCTAAGCCCCAGCTATCATAAAACTCACAATGTAGGGACTGGAGAAATGGCTCACTGGTTAAGGCACTTGCCTGTAAAGTCTAACAACCCAGGTTCAGTTCCCCAGTACCCATGTAAAGCCTGATGCACAAAATGGTGCATGCATCTGTGTAGGACCCAGCCTGGCTGTATATCTGAGAGCTAAGTTTTAATATGCATCCAGATGAGAGCATGGTAGCTCTTGCCTTTGTTCCTAGCACAGGAGGCAGGGGGGATGGCTGACAGCCCTAAATCCTGTTTACAAGTGCTAATAGGTTTTACTCCTGCTGGCTGAGTTTCCATACCTGTGTTCCTGTTTACTGAGCCCCCTTTGTGTAAGAGATAAAGCAACGCAACACATCCCTAGATTGTATATAAGGTTGGATGTGAAAATAAAGTTTTGAGATCTGCTTGGACACTTCTCCCAGCTGCGTGTGATTGTCCAGCCGCCGCGCTCACCTTTCCTCGATTGAGCCAGGCCTCCTGCTGGCCAGAGAGACTGAGGCTCATTTAGCAGGGGGCCAGGGACCCATGCGGTAAAACATCTGGAGAAGCACCCCGCACATCTGGAGTTCGTTTGCAGTGGCTGGAGGCCCTGGTGTGCCCATATGTCTCCCCTAACCCCTGCACCTCAAATAAATCGGAAAAACTCACAATGTAGACCAAGCTGGCCTCAAAATCATAGCAATCCACTTGCCTCAGCCTCCTAAGTGCTGGAGTTACACGCATGCACCACCTTTTCTGGCTCTTGTTTGTTTTTGAGGATGATCTCGTGCAATCCCAACTAGCCTTGAACTCACTATGTACCAAGGAAGATGTTGAACTCCTGATCCTCCTGCCTCTACCTCCTAAATTCTAGGATTACAGGCATGCACACCCAGCCTCTGGCTCTTACATTTTTAAAAAAGGAATAGTCCTAGCCACTGAGTGAGGGCTTAACGGGAGCCCTTGACATAAGTGGTAGAGCACACCTATAGTCTGAGCACTCAGGAAGCTGAGGTAGGAGCATCACTTGAAGTTCAAGACCATTGTAGGCTCTATGGTGACACCCTGTTTTATAAAAAAAATAATCAGTTTCACTTCCTTTGTCAACAAAATCTTGCTTCCTTCCCATCTCGCCGGCATTGCCTTTGACCTTGGAGCCTGCTAGAAGAGGGAAGCCCTTAAACGCCACATCCAGGACAGCCAAGGACAGAGAATCCAACCATCCCTTGCAGGGTTCCAAGGTCATGTGTTCTCCCTCCGGGACCAGCAAGACAGTCAGGGATGAGGCCCCTTTAAGGGCTCAGTAAACAGATGGTGCCAAATCTGCTGGAGAAGGAGGCTCCTTTTTATCCATCACAGGGACCTTCACGTATCTAGTGTCCTCTTTCTGAGTATCTGTACCCCCATCATCACTTCAGATCCTCCAAATCTCGAGTCCTACTGCACCCCAGAGGAAATAGGCCCCAGGAGTTAACGTGGCTCATCAGAGGTCACACTGCAAGTCCAAGCCCCTAAGCCCTCTAACCTCCAAGAATCCCAGGCATGGCCCCTCAACTGGTCCAGCTTCCACCATCAGCAGGCTGTGTGGCCGCAGGCAAGTCCCTGGGCCCTGTTCCCCATGGCCGAGATCCCTGGCAGCTCTCGCTTTGTGTCCTTGCAGCCCGTCCTTGATCCTTAAAGAGGAGGGTGTTCCGCCGCATCTGCAGGTTTTGTGGAGAAGCAGCTGCGACTTTGTTCCCTTGGGGAGCTTTGCCTGACCGCCCCAAGCTGGATATTGTCCCCCGTGGTGCCCTCACAGCACCCACAGCATGGCATAGTAAGTGATCTGCAAATCCCCAGAGGGCCAGGGGGCAATTGTGTGGGCATATAAGGAAGGCTGAGTCTGGGGCGACGAGGAGTACTAAGGACAGTGGCGAAGTTGAGAGTCAAGGGCACAGGTCCTCTTCAGCATGGGCTCCACGTGGGAGAGCCAGGCCAGGGCAGCTGGAGTTAAGAGAAAGAAGCCCCAAATCTGGCTTTGTGTGTAAAAGATGGCATTTACAAGTGGACTCAAAATCTATGTCATGAAGACTGGAGTGACGGCTCAGTGGGTAAAGGGTTTGCCGTGCAGGTATGAGGACCTGAGTTGGGCTCCCTGACACCCATGAGAACGTCTGGGTGTGGTGGTGTGTGCTGAAATCCCAGTGCCGGGGAGGTGGAGACAGGTAGATCCACAGGCTTGCTGGCCTGCTCGTCTAGTGTATTGGTGATCTCAAGGTTCAGTGAAAGACCCTGTCTCAAAGAAAAACTATTAAGTGGTGAGAGTCTGAGGAAGACACTGACCTCTGGCTTCCACACACATGCACACACCTGAACGCACACACCTGCACACAGGTGCAACACACACACACCTGTGCACACACCTGCACATGCGTGCGCAGGCACACACACACACCTGCGCATGCACCTGCACATGTGCACACACACACACACACACACACATCATGTAGTACCTTATAAGCATTGCAACCTCAGCATTAGCACACCTAGTCTCCCTGCTAGACCTGAGAACATCTGATGCTGAACTGTCACCAGCCACAGGTGACCAGCAATGGTTTTTGAAATGTTGAAAGATTCTGGCCCTGTCAAAGCTTACCCCCCACGCAGTCTTCCTGCAACCACATCATCCCACTGCCATGGGAAAACATCTGCTACCTGCCAAGTGGTCACCATAACCTCTCACTGGACTGTCCATCCCTGGGCACCTACTGTGAGTCCAGCACCATAATGGGAACCTTGGATCCAAAGTCAGGCAGCCTGATCACACAGACATTGGCCTGCATTTCAGGGAAGCCATACAGGCCCAGGAGACCCCCGAACTATGACTTTGCAGTCACTTGGCCTCGGTGACAAGGCTGTGCATGAACTGGCCAGGACAGCAGGGACCAGACCAGAGTGTGTGGCACTAACAGAAGCAGACACAACACTGGGCTGCAGAAATCAGGGCTGAGGTTCACAGAGGGGCCCTCCTCACACACAACTGCTCAGACAACATCGGCGTTTACCTTTGACCCTAGGCCCCCAAATCCCACTTTCAGAAGGAGGCGTCATGGGGAGGTCTGGTTATTACTCATCCCATTGAAGCAGTCAAATGTTCTGTAAACCAGCTAAATGGTTCTGAAGGAAATGGCAATCTATTTTGTCTCCTGTCGCCAGGGCTGCAAATCCTGATATATCTCAGGCACAGCAGAGAAGCGGATGGCTCAGCACTTGGAGAGATGCCCACATGAGGCAGGAAGTGGGGGGTAGAGGGTTCAACAGGTGCCTCTCTATTCTGAGCTTGGTCCTGTGATGAGTATACATTCAGCTGAAATAAAAAATAGCTTTCAATCCCCATCCCTGGCACGAACGTGCAGTCAGCCTCGCTCTCCTCCGAGGATAGCAGCATTCTTTACAGTCTGAATCCTGCCAGGCTCGCTTCTCTGACGATCGGGCTGGTACCACGAGGCTCTCAGGAGGCTGTGGTAGGCTGGTGCCTCAAAAGCCTTCCTTTGCATGGACACCTCCTCCCACAGAACAAGCAAATGCTTCCATTCCCTGAGGAGTCGGCTCGGGCAATGTGTCCCCAGCCCTGAGTCTCATCTGTAAGGTGGGAGAAGTGAATTCTGCATTAGGAGAACAAAAAAAGTATAATATAGGGGCACAGCTCCTGGACCAAAACCTTTGTGGCTCAATATGCTTTCCGTCTCCTATTGGCCGCATGTGACCCAGGATAGCTATAAATGTGGCCCAACACAAAATTATAAACTTAAGACATCATAAGATTTTTGTGATTTTTTTCAGGAACTCAATTGCATAGTTCTGGAGTTCAAGCTTTGTAAATTACAATGTCATGTTACAATGTGAAAAAATTGGGGCTAGTCCAGTTGTTCAGGAAGTAAAACCACTAATCAACAATTGGGATCTCATGAAATCAAAAAGCTTTTGTACAGTTCCAAAGAACACTGTGAATAGAGCAAAGAGGCTATGTACCCAACATACCCAAGAGAAAATCTTGCCAGCTATACATCTGACAGAGGATTAATATCCAGGATTTACAAAGAACTCAAAAAACTAAATAAGAAATCAAACAACCTAATCAAAATATGGGCTATGAAACTGAATACAGAGTTCTCAAAAGAAGAAATACAGATGACCTAACAACATCTAAAAACACATTCTACATTTTCAGATAAATGCAAATTAAACCTACTCTGACAGAGACTAGTTGAGAGGGGGAAGAAATATGAGGGAGGGAGGAGGGAATCATATTTATGGTCTATAATTATGGAAGCTATCAAAGTTTTTTAAAAACTACTCTGAGACTCCATCTCACTCCTGTCAGAATGGCTACCATCAAAAAAGCAAATGATGGGGCTGGAGAGATAGCTTAGTGGTTAAGGCGTTTGCCTGCAAAGCAGAAGGAGCAAGAAGGACCCAAGTTCAATTCCCCAATACCCACGTAAAGCTAGATGCACAAGGTGATGCATGTGTCTGGAGTTCATTGTGGTGGCACCCATTCTCTCTCTCTCTCCCTCTCCTTCTCCCTCTCTCTCTCTTTCCTTCTTTCTCTCTCACTCTCTTTCAAATAAATAACTAAAGTAATTTTTAAAGAAATGACAATAAATGCTGGCAAGGATGTGGAAAAATAGGAACCCTTCTACCCTGCTGGTGGGAATGTAAACTGGTACAGCCATTGTGGAAATCAGTGTGGAGGTTCCTGAGACAGCTGAAAATAGATTCACCATATGACCAGCCACACCTTGGCATAGATCCTAATGACTCTAGTCACTACCCTAGAGATACTTGCTCTTCCATGTTTATTGCAACTCTATTAACAATAGGTAGGAAGTGAAACCAGCCTAGATGTCCCTCAACTGATGACAGGATAATGAAGATGTGGTTTGTTTATACAATGGAGTTCTATTTGGTAGCAAAGAAAAAAATGAACCTTTCAGGGAATGGATGGATCTGGAAAGGATCATACTAAGTGAGGTAACTCAGGTCCAGAAAGCCAAATGCCACATCTTCTCCCTCAGGAGTAGAGGCCAGTAGGCTACACAGGAGCTGTAATGGAGGGAGGAGAGGGGAGACTTAAGGGGAGGGTATTGTATCTATGTAAGTAGATGAACAGAGTACTTGGGGTGCAATGGCCTAAGTGGGGTCAGGGGAAGGGATTGAGTAAAGGAGGGGTAGGAGAATGGTTAATCAAAATTTAAGAGGTTTAGAATAAGCCATATGGAAACCTACTTCTTTGGATAATGGCACACCCAAAAGCTATAGATTGTTTCTATAAAATAAAAAATCTCAGAGCCAGGGATGGGATACCTTCCAAGGAGTTGTTGGCCAGGGAGATTCCTGAGGTCCCCAAAAAATTACAGACCATTGCCACGGCTCTTGGTTGCCCGCCAGAATAAGATGGTGAGACCCTATTGCTGAAGACCACATATGCTTGGGCTGCAGGTCACTGAAAAATCAAGCTGGAGCTGAGCTGGAAACTTCCTCCCTGTTAACCAGCTGACAGAAAGCTGGAAAAAGCTATGGCTGCCTGCAGCCCTATGGGAGAGAGAAGTCATCAATGGTGGTGAACAGCAGCGGACCTTAAAAACCTTAAGACTGGCCAGTCGGGCCAAATGTTTCAACTGGGGCAACAGTGGCATGTCTATTGTGGGGGAACCAACTGCTCTCTAATTGGACTGGAGGCCCACTCCACAGTAGGGAATACATGCCTGGTACTGAAGACCTAGTCAAAAGCCTATGGCAGGGGAGGTCATGAGCCCTAGGGGAGTAATGCCTGCTATTGTCTGGCTAAATGCATACATTATGCCAACCAAACTGCCTTACAAGCATTTTTTTTTAAAATGAGCATACCCAAATCATAATACTACTCTTACCTTTGGCTAGAGAAGCTCCTCTTTTCAGATGGCAGTGACCATTGGGATAACACAAAAGACACCATAGTGCTGAGAAGAAATGACAGTGGAGTGTTCATCACGGGGACATCTCTATCACACTTCCCGAGGCTCAGGGTCCATTGAGGAAGAGGTGGCGGAAAGATTGTAAGAGCCAAAGGAAGGGGAGGACTGCTTACAACACAAACTTCCAGACACAAAATGGTCTTGATATTAATGACTTCACAGTACCTGATAATACCTACATAAGGCCTTCATAATAGGAGGAAAAGATGATGACACTGAAACAAAATAGAGACTGATTGAGAGGGGGAGGAGCTATGAGGGAGGGTTGGGAGGGAATTATAATGGTTTGTTGTGTATAATTATGGAAACTATCAATAAAGAGTTAAAAAGAAATTGGGGTTAGGGAGATTGCAGTGGTTAAGGCTCTTACCTGCAGAGCCTGATGACCTGGGTTCAATTCCCCAGTACCCATATAAAGCCAGTTGGCACACACATCTGGAGTCTGTTTGCAGAGGCTGGAGGCCCTGGCATGCCCATTCTTTCTCTCTCTCTCTCTCTCTCTCTCTCTCTCTCTCTCTCTCTCTCTCTCTCTCTCTCTCTCTCTCTCTGCTTGAAAATAAATAAGTACAATTAGCTCTGGCATGTAATTCCCTGTGCCAGAAATCAGTTACTTCCCACATTGAGCTATTGATGAAGAGACCTACAAGTTCCCCAAAACAAGACAGGCTTCTCTCAAAGCACTTGATTACCTGTTCCATGTAAGAGACCCACTCAGTGGCAAGGAACCCTTAACTGGAACTGGGATCCATGGAAAAATCTTATGGGGACCAAGAACCCGGGCTCCAAGGGGAAATTCCCACTACCAGAGAGCTACAGAGAGGCTATACCCATTAGAATCTTGCCAAGTTTGCAATATTTGTCTCATTTAACCTATACTGATCTCACTTTCCAGTGGAGATTCTGTTTGCATTTTTCAGAAGGCAGCAAGAGCCGTGGACAACTAATTTCACCAACAAGACATGGGATGATAGCTGACATTCTGGCAGGAGATGAACCATCCCTGGCCTATCATACAAGGCCCAAAGGAAACCTATGAGAAAGTGGTGAAATAAACAGGAGACCTATCACCACAGCAAGTCAGATAACCCATGAAAGGTCAATGGGTACAATTCCCAACACAATCCAAAGCAGAAGTTCAGAGACACTTAAGACTTCAACAGTAAAGCACACTTAAAACTCACCCACCATGACTCAGGGTAAGAGCCATGGTCGGGGAGAATATCCAGAGTCGTTGCCCCCCTCAGCAACAACACACAAAGAAAAAAAACTGGCTGCTTCTTATTTAATTCATAACCCCCTACCCCATGGACTGGTCCAGCAATCCCACTGAGGAGGGCTCCCAGTGGGTTGGGACAGGGGAGGAGGGAAATGGTACCACCACAAGATTTGCTCATGCAATGTATCTAATTATTGACATTAAATATGTTTTTAAAATAGAGAGCTTAGATGCAAGTATGCATCTAAAGCAAATAGATTAGATTTCTCCTGTTGACTTTAAATTTTTAAGAAAATATATATTTTGACACCTAGTACTGGAGATCATATACCTAATTGCTATATGATTTTTATTCCAACTCTGAAAGTCTTGCTATGGAGCATCCATGGAATTTATTCCAAAAGTATCGTATGAGTGTTGCTGGTTTTCACTGGCGCAAGGACACTCTCCACAGCTTGCCCACTTTTCTTCTGTTGGCTACTGGCTAAAGTCATGATGCCGCCTCTGTCACCAGGCAGTCTGTGACTTTCACTCTGTTGCCACCTGCTGGTATTGCTGTCACCACCTTGTAGGCACTGCAGCCCCAACCCCACCGGGATTGCTGCCACCACAATACTATCATCCTTCTGCTTCTTGAGCTGTGCTATCAGGTCAAACTGTGCTGCGAATGGGAGGTATTAAAAGGGGGCAAGAAAGGTCTCTAGAGAGAAGACTTGGAAGTGGCAACTCCAGGAGAGCCAGCTCCCAATGTGAGCTGAGCAGCCTGAGTAGAGAGCCAGAAAAGGGGTGTTTGCACTAATCACAGGAGATTTTCATGGAAATAAAGGATTGTTTATTCTATTTAAAAAAAGACATAAGACCCTATTGCTGAAGACACCACAGGCTGCTGTCACACAACACCGAGAGACCCTGCAGGAACCTGGAAGGAAGCCAGTTCCCAGATGGTAAAGCCCACATAGTGCTGGAATGCACTGCCAGGGGAAATTGGCCCACAATGTTGGGAGAAAGCAGGGGACACTGCTTTATGACAGAGACCAGCAAGGCAAGAATTACCTGTGCAATAGTGGTACTTAACCTAGGCGGGTAATTAACGGCTCTCTGATTGGCTGAGATTCACTCAGTGGCAAACAACCCTTAACTGGAACTGGGATCCAAGGCAAATTCGTATGGAGACCAAGAATCCAGACCCCACTAACCAGGAGTCTACAGAGTGGCTGCACCCAGTACAATCTCACCAAATTAATCATGTTTGTCCCATTTAACCTGCCAATTTCACCCTCCATTGGAGAATCTGTTTGTATATTTCAGAAGGCAGCAAGAACAATCCAATTCTACCAAGAAGACCTAAAATGATAGCTGACTCCGAGGCAGATGAACCACCCCTAACACACCATCTAGGACCCAGGTGAAATCACAGAGTGGTGAGACGAGCAAGAGTGCTATAGCTGGAGACATGGCTTAGTGGTTTAGGCTTTGCCTGCAAAGCAGAAGGACCCAAGTTCAATTCCCCAGGACCCACGTAAAGCCAGATACACAAGGTGGCGCATGTGTCTGGAATTCATTTGCGGTGGCTGGAGGCCCTGGCTGCCCATTCTCTCTGTCTGCTTCTCTGCCTCTTTCTCTCTGTCCCTCTCTATATATAATAAATAAGTAAATACAATATTTTAAGACAGTCCTCTATGAGTCTCAGCTTTCTCCTCAGTAAAATGGGACAACAATTCCAAAGAGGTTCTGAGAATTACATAAGAGGTGCAGCCTGGCACCCTGGATGTGGGGCTGCCATGCCAAATGTTCCACGAGACATTGGTGAATCCATCTCAGTATGTCAGGGTCTGTCTGGAAGAGGCAGAGCCCCTTCAAGCAGCTTGTGTGGTGGTTTGAATCAGATGTCCCCCATAGACTCATGTGTTTTGAATGTTTGGTCACCAACTGGTGGAAATTTGGTAGGTGGAGCCTTGCTGGAGGAGGTGTGTTGCTGGGAAGGGGCTTAGAGATATTGTAGCCAGCTCCCCTTGTCAGCTCACTCTTGCAGCTTTTTGCCAGCTGCTACAGCATGATGTGATGGGCGGCCTCTACTCTACCACCCTTTTCCTGCCATGACCATGCTTCCCCTCGTGACTATAAGCTGAAGTATATAGTCTTTCCATCTATCAGCTGCTTTGGGTTGGGTGTTTTGTCCCAGCAATGAGAAGGTAATTACAACAACATACAAATAGAAGATCCATCAGTAATAGACAAGAAATCCAGCCACTGGCCAGCTGGGTCAT
The DNA here is from genome assembly GCA_004024765.1 of Zapus hudsonius. Taxonomy (NCBI): domain Eukaryota; kingdom Metazoa; phylum Chordata; class Mammalia; order Rodentia; family Dipodidae; genus Zapus; species Zapus hudsonius. The sequence goes on along the minus strand of PVHP010036360.1, from coordinate 1,246 downwards.
TTTGTTGACCTGGGTGAGTGCAAGCTCCCCAACTCTGGGTAGTTCTGAAACTCAGGGCTGCTGGGGAGAAGGAATAAAGACAAGTGGTAGGTTTAGTCAAATGAGTAGAAATGCTAATCTGGAGTGGTGTGATCCCCCTCTCCCATGGGGGTACAGCCTTGCCAAGGAAATGGGGTGCTGCTGGAACCAGTGAGGCCCACTTCCCAGACAATGGCACATGGTTCTATGGCTGTCCCCTCCCATATTCCTGCCACTCCACTGTGCTCCATTACTTGCTTGTCTCATTGTGACAAAACACCTAACAAAAACAACTTAAGGGGCTGCAGTTCAAAGTACTCTGGCAAGTCCACAGACCCGAGCTCAATTCCTCAACATCCATGTAAAAGCCAGGTGGGAGGTGGTGCACGCATCTGTGATTCCAAAGCACCTAGGGCCACAGGAGGCAGAGCCAGAAGACTCCAGAAGCTCACAGGCCAGCTAGACCAGCACACATGCCACAGTAGGAAAAGAAGGGAGACCCTGTCACAAAAAGAAGGCAGAAGGAGAGATGGTACCCCGAGGTTTTTCACTGACAACACCCGCTCACACACACACATGCACACATGAATAATAATTTTTAAAGCAACTTAAAATTTTTTTGAAGCAACTTAAGAAAGGAAGGGTTTATTTTGGCTCTCGGTTTGAAGGTATGGAGTCCATCATGGTGGGGAAGGCATGGCAGCAGGCGCATACAGCAGCTGGCCACATTGTGTCCCCAGTCAGGAAGTAGAGTACTCATCTCATTTTCTTCTTGTTATTCAGTCCAGATCCCCAAATTATGCAGTGGTGCCCCTCACAGTCAGGATGGGTCTCTCCCCTCACTGAAATTTCTCTGAAAACACTCTCACAGACACGCCCAGAGGTATGTTTCCATAGTGATTCTAAATCCAAGCAAGCTGACAATACTTTCTCCGAAAGTCCAAGCTAAGTGACCAGGTCTCCTGATGAGCTCAGATCCTAGCCCAGCCTCCACTCCCTGGAGCCTGCTTCTCCCAGGAACTCCTGGTATTTGCTGTGTCCCAGACTGGTTTTTTATTTTATTTTTTTAAGAAACATTAGTTTTTGGGCCAGGCGTGGTGGCGCACACCTTTAATCCCAGCACTTGGGAGGCAGAGGTAGGAGGATTGCCTTGAGTTCAAGGCCACCCTGAGACTACAGAGTGAATTCCAGGTCAGCCTGGACTAGAGCAAGACCCTACCTCGAAAAA